>LVTN01000411.1:122799-162163 GCA_001649415.1 Musa itinerans
TAGATTAAGGGGATTTTGATTACCTCATCATTGTAAGCGGTTAAGGCATAGTGTGTCACCTCGCCTTTCTTGATTTTCTCCTCGTCTTTGGAGGAGCTCGATTCATCCCACTTTTTGTTCTTTTTCTTGCGTTCAAAGCAAGTAGTTCCGTTCTTTTTGTTAGGATCGAGAGCACTAAGAGGGGGGGGTGAATTAGTGCAGCGGATATCTTTAGCGATTAAAAACGAAAGCTGCGTTCGTTCGATAAAGACTATTTTGATGCAAAAGCCGATTCTATGATCACTTATGATTAAGTGCAGTTTACGTTCAAATACAGTTTGCGTCAAAGCGCAGTTTTACGTCTAACCGCAGTTTACGTCTAAAACGTAGTTTTATGTCTAAACGCAGTTTGCGTCTAAACGCAGTTTTACGTCTAAACGCAGCTTGCGTCTAAATGCAGTTTTACGTCTAAACGCAGTTTGCGTCTAAAATGTAGTTTTACGTCTAAACGTAGTTTGCGTCTAAACTTAGTTTTGAAAAGATCTGAACTTAGAAACTCGTTCGTAAAAGCGCAGGAGACAGTTTGCAGTTATAAATCGAATCAAAACGTAAACGTAAACTGCAATGTAAAGATCATACGACAACACCGATTTGCGTTTGAATGCAGATTCGGAAAGATCAGAGCTTAGAGGCTTGTTCGTAAAAGCGTAGAGAGCAGTAGCTATGTAGGAGGTTTGCAGTAATGATAAAGTGCTCAAAGTAAAAGCAAACCAGAGATTTAGAGTGGTTCGGTCAGTCTTGACCTACTCCACTTTTGGCTTCCTCCACCGATGAGGTTGCCGACGTCAACTAGAGGCCTTCCTTTAATAGGCGAAGGCCAACTGCCCTTTTACGGTTTCACTCCTTTTGACGGGCTCAGGAGACAACCCTTACAGAACCTTTTTCTCCTCTCTTTACAACTCAAGACTTGAAGAACAGAAAGAGGAGAACTTTTGGTCTTAACACAAATTTGAGCTCTTAGAATCACAGAAAAGATCTAGAATTCGGTGTGTGTCTGTATCTTTTCAGTGCTGAATGGGTGGGGTATTTATAGGCCCCAACCCAGTTCAAATTTGGAGCTTAAAACGATCAAATCCCGGAATTCCGGGATCAGGCGGTTGCACCGCCTGGCAGAGCTCGAAGACTGAGCCCTGGGCGGTTCAACCTCCTGACATGGGCGGTTGCACCTCCTGCCAGAGCTCGAAGACTGAGCTCAGGCGGTTCAACCGCCTATCAGGGGCGGTTGCACCGCTTGGCAGAGCTCGAAGACTGAGCCCTGGGTGGTTCAACCTCCTGACATGGGCGGTTGCACCGCCCAGCCAGAGCTCGGAGACCGAGCTCAGGCGGTTCAACCTCTTGTCAGGGGCGGTTGCACCGCCCAGCCAGAGCTCGGAAACTGAGCTCGGGCGGTGCCACCGCTGGCCAAAGTTCTGGGTCCGAATGGGCTGATCCATTCGGCCTAATTTGTGTCTTTCAGGGGCCCAATTGCCCCAAGATTAAGTTAATGGGATCACCTGCCATTTCTAACTTAATCATTGTGCTAACTACGACTTTTCTTAAGGCATATACTGCAGCTTGCTTCGATGCGTCAATCGCTTCTTCCGGCGAGCTTCCGGCGATCTTCCGGCGAACATCCGACGAACCTTCGACGATGCTCCTGCGGACTTCCGGCAAACTCCTGGACTTGCGACGATCCACTTGGCGAGTTCTGACGAGCTTCTTTGGCAAGCTCCTGGACTTCTCGGATTTGTTCCCGCAGAACCTCCAATGAATGTTTCAAAATGTGTCGAACTCTCGAACTCCCAACGTGATCATAGTCTTGACTCCGGCGCAACTCCTGTTGCATGTCTTACTTTCATCGTAGTTAATCCTGCACACTTAAAACAAAACTTCAGTCGAGACAATTAATCCTAAGCAATTAACCAAGTTGTCCGGTATGTCATTGGTCCCTCGACGCTTCGTCCGATTCTTCGGCGCATCGTCCTCTCGTGCGGCCTATTTCCCAATCGGCCAGTTGACTCCGCAACTCCGATGTCCTTGGCATAATATCTGCTCTTCTTGGCCCGATGCCCGAATCCTCGGCACGAAGCCTTCTGTCGATACGTCGACCGTTCCACTGGCCCGACGTCCAATCTTCTAACATGTTCCTCCGGCCCAACATGATTCTTCCTGCTTTAATTGTCTCATCCTGATCGAAGCATCCTACGTCACTCAAAACGCAGATTAAAACATAAACACATATCAAGTGGTTTCATCATCAAAATACGAGATTCAACATTTTCAACTTAATTTCATGCTCAAATCTTGCTACTCCCTGCAGGATAGCTAAGGTATTTATAGACCCCAAATTGCTTTAAAATTAGAGCCAAAAAAAGTTTCATCCCGGGTACTAGCGGTACCACCGCTTGTGCTGGGCGGTACCACCACTTGTAGTACTAACATTGGGCGGTACCACCACTCAGTTTGATGGTACTACCACCTGACACAGTTTGGAAGACTGTGTCTAGGCAATACCACCGCCTAACACAATCTTGAAGACTGTGTCTGAGCAGTACCACTACCTAGTCTAGCGATTCCATCGCCAAACCCTACTACAGGACCCTGAATGAGCCAAACAATAAACCCAATTCAACCATGATTCAGGCCCAATTGGCCCCTAATTGAGTTGGCATTGTTTCACCCCAATACTGACTCAATTAGACCTAAACTAACTCGATCTAAAAAAATTATTACAAGTATGAATCCTATATTGTCCAGCATATCATTGGTTCATTCGATGCTTCGTTTGATCCTTCGGTGTATCGTCCTCTCTTTCGGCATATTGACCAATCGGTATGTTGCCTTCCCACAACATTCGATCTTCTTGGCACAATATCCGATCTTTTTGGCCTAATGCCTGAACTCATGGCACGAAGCTTTTTGCTGATACATCGACTGATCCTCCGACCCGATGTCCAATATTCTAACATGTTCATTCTGTCCTAACATCTAATTCCTTCTATTTTAATCAATTTGCCTCTCTTTGATCGAAGCTAGTCCTACGTCACTTAAACGCATATTAGATGACTAATACATCAATTGATTTCATCATCAAAATTCGAGATTCAACAGCTTGGGCACTATTTTATGAATTACATCAGCCAAATCATGTTCTTGTACTAACACCATTTACCTCATAAGTGTTTTAAGACATGTCTCATAACTTTTGCATTCATATTGTTGAGGTTCATGTATGTGGCTTCGGTTATTCTTTTCCGACATCATCGATACATGTATTATAGGTTTGAGTTACTTGCTATAGAATGAAAAATATATCTCAATAGTGCATGATCGTTCAATCGGTCGTGGCTCCTTAGTTGTTGATACCTTAATTATTGGTACCTCAATTGCTAGTACCTCCCATCTGGTACCACCTAAGAATATAACCATGCCTCACAAAAGATTTAACTCTTTACTGATATACAAATAACGAAAAGTGATTATTAGTATAGTTTTTCAAAAGAAGCTACAATAATAAATCTAAACTTGATTCCAAAACAAGAAAATTATTTTATTAGCTGATATTGTTGATATCATTTTATTAATTACTTTCCAATACAATATGAGAATAGGTCATTTCTACAATCTTGGATATTCTACTTCATTTGATGGCTTAAAGCATGGGACATACTTATAAAATCACCCTTATCCAATATCAAATACATGTTACGATCAAATCATATTATACAAAAAAAAAAAAAAAGTAATTTATAAACTATATACCTATACATGAGTTATCGAGTTATAGGTAATATGGGTAAGCAACCTTTCAAATAACCAATAGTTGAAATCACATTTCTCTTGAATCTCTGTATTCTCTCTGTCACTATTGGAATCCTCTTAGAAATAAATGAATGAATTGTTGTTGGCCAATTATATTTATTCAAAATTTTTAAATCATCAACGGTTGATATTAAGGACCACTGTAATCTACAATTGCTTTAACAAAATAATATGCAGGTAAAAATATATAACACATGATAAAAGTTTACCACTTCCTCCAAATTTACCATCAACCTTTCAAATCCTTCTGGGTTGATCCTTTAAATAAAAAATATTTATGTGTAAGATACCATTTGGAGCTAAATGCCTTCAAATCAGTAACTTCTCTAGTATTGGATAGATTAAGTAGAAGATATACATTAGATACAGAAAAAGATAGTTTCATTTCATTCACTAAAAACTTATTATTCTTAGACCATCATTCCATAATTGCTAATATTAATATGCAAGATATGAGAATATAAGGGATATTCATGAAATTACCAGATATAGTACTTCTTGTAATATCTAGGCGACACTATCTTTATGATAATGAGACTAATCTTGCTTGACTATGCTAACTAGGTTCCATAAGAAGTGCGAAAATAATCCATAAAGCTGTCTTGAAACTATCAAACTAGAATGACTTTTCGATCCCTCTTCATCATTGGAATGATTCTATCCACAAGTATCAACAAATGGAACTGCAAAGATAAAACTTAAAAAATGATCTATGATAATTAAATAAAAATTAAATAGGAATACCTATGCTTAAATCAACATTTTTGCAGTTGACTTTGGACATTCTACACATATAATAAGTGTTTAATGATATGATTATTTCTTGTCTAAAGCCAAAAGGATTAGAGTTAATAATTCAATTAAAAATTATCTAACTAAAAGGAAAGGAGAAAATAGAAAAATGACACACTGTTTATATGCTAAAAAATCCATAAAAGTATAAAACCAGTGACATATGTCCATAAGTGTCCTATTCAAAGCGATGCACTATTTTTGATTTTTTTCTCAAAAATAATAATACATCACTATTAGAAAAAAAAATTTATATCAAAATTTTTACATATATTTTTGACCTATTTAAAAACTCAAATGTGAAAAAACATTGCATGGATGCATTATACTTTGTTAAAAATAGAAAAAATAAGGAGAAAATAAAAAATGACACATTGTTCAGATACTTAAAAAAATCATAAAAATATCAAAAAATCTCTAAAATATATGCCTATAAGTGTCATATTCAAAGCTTTTATAAAAATTTGAGATCATTTTAAAAAGTGCATCTATGTGATGCACTATTTTCAAATTTTTCTCAATAACAATGCAACACCTATTAGAAAAGAATTTTTTCTAGACCTACTTTTCTACATATATTGCGGACCTATTTAGAAGCTCAAACGTGAAAAAACATTGTAAGGATAACTTATAATTTAAAAAAAAAAGGAAAAATAACACATTGTTTAGATGCTAAAATATTTATTGAAATATCATAAAATTCTATAAAATTAAAAAACCAATGACGTATGTCCATAAGTGTCATATTCAATATTTTTTAAAAAATTTATGATCATTTTGAATAGTGCATCTATGAGATACACTATTTTTAAAAATTTCCTCAATAAGAGTACACCACCTATTAGAATATTTTTTTTCTTTAGGCTAAATTTTCTACATAGTGGACCTCTTTAGCAGCTCAAATATAAAAAAAAAATATTACATAGATGAATTATAAGATGAATTATAAATTATTAGAAATAAAATAAACAAAGTGAAATTAGCACATTGTTTTGGATAAAGATTTTAATTTTATAAAATACTTAAAATATTGGTAATAAAATAATAAGTTTTCTGAAAACTATTCAGAATAGTAAACATCAACGCAACCCTATATCCCTGGCTACACAATAAATCATAAATTTAGATTTTCTATTTTTTTTTATAGAAATAGAGATATACTTTAAAGAATTCTCAGCTTTATCATAAATAATATTCATTGCCACTATAGTTTTGGAATCTTAGAAATAGAAAATGCTTGAATTGAACCCTAGAACTCTCATTGCAGTAGTGATAAAACAGAAGCTTAAAGGAGTAAGTGTCTTCGGATTGTGGAACTCGACGCTCATTGGTGACGAAACTCGATCCTAAACATAATGACACATGAAATTAACAATACTTGGAGGCTGTGGAGCACACTATAACAATGATAATGGAATAGGAAATGATCAAAGATGAAAGATCATACCGTTGTTTGATAAATATAAAATAAGAGTATATAGTGTACGGTAAAAGTTTCAATTCAAGTTAAATAGATTTTTTTATCTAGTTTAATCTTATATGGACCTAAGTGATTTTTTAAAATTAATATTATCTTTTAAAAAGTAAAAAAATATCTAAATATTTTTTAAAATAGAAATAATATGAAAAAAATTAAAATTAATAATTTTCCCAAGAATTCGCCATTAAATGTTCCATTTAAATAATTTTTGGCCTTTGCTCACAAAATGTGCATTAAAATTCACATCCATATTGCGTCACATTTATGTGCGGAGGTTCAATTCAATTGAGGGGTACGCAATCCGTCCTCTCGACACGTTTCCGTGTATGAATCGCCCACGCTGCTCGCTACCCGCCCCCCACCATAACGTCCTCCCCTTCCCCTCGCTTCTTCGCGTCGGTTCGATCTCTTCTTTCTTCCGCATTCTATTGATTTCTCAACCTCGACCGGAAACCAAGAGGGATGAGGGGCTTCTTCTCCTCCTCTTCTTCCCTTTTCTCCCGAGCGTACTTCCGTAGTCGACGTACCTTATCGCATGAATTTTCCAATCATGATCGTCATCGTCCCCTGATCAATGCTCGCTACTTCTCCGGAGACCCTTCGCAGACTTCGGCGTGTCTGCGTCCAGGTGAATTCGACAGCATCATCCTTCCTCGCCTCTCACACCCCCAATTACATGTCCTTGCTACCCAGAAATCTTCATCATTCTTGGTCGATCACCTTCTTGGCTACTTGGTGTTTTGTGTCCCAAACCTTCTAGGGTTCGGATGGCTGCTTGGTGGATCAACGTTTGCATATCGGAATTCCGCTTAGGTGTTTCTTGGATTTCTTTATGGTCTTCAAATGAATGGATTACACTTGGAAATTCCAGCTTGCCCCCTTGCTTCCTTTCTTCAACTATTTTGTCAGCCTGTTCTTTCTTCTAGGTATCGTTTCAGCTTTGTCGTTCGTTTACTATAGAGTTTTAGGGGTTTTATAAACCGATTAGATTGCGAACATCATAATTTCTACCCATCTCTGATTAGCAACAAACGGTAATTAATATGCCTTTCAATATATATCACACTGACTGGAATCAGAGGCAAGAAGCATGAAACTCCTTCGTAGACATATTTACTAGTCAGATTGCTATATGGTCATGCCACATTTACATAATGATATCCACTTCTACGGACTTCCAAAAGTTCCGTAAAGGAAAATTAACACTTAAGATATTGCTCCAGAAGCTTGAACATGGACATATATCCTAGTATTGGAAATACGGGTACAAAATTTTCATCGAAAGATTGGTATTATATTTTCCGCATATGAAGTGGGAAGTTGACTAACATCCTGTAGATTCTAGAAGTTGACTAAACAAAAAAAATGATATTTTCCACATATGTAGAAGTTTCCTGTTCAATATGCAATGGCCTTCCATACTGTATTAGATCAACTTAGGCCTTGAAAAGTTGATCTCAACTTTGAAACGAGTATAGTGATGAATAGGTTGCCAAATCCTAGAGCAATATAAGATTCTTGATAAATCTTATACCAAATTCGTTTGGTTATTTGTCTTGCTTAAAACTAAGATATAGAAGGGGCCTTTTCACTAATGAGCTCATAAGTTCTTTTAATGCTGGTTATGTATTGGTTTTTCCACTTGGTGATTGCATAATCATCCGTAACCGCTTTGTTGTTTGTAACACCAAATTGTTTTGGTGGATTAACAAAAGCCTGAATCCTATGTGAACAATGAAGTGTAACAATCTCAAAATTGCAAAAAGGAATACATGGTCAAGGATTGATGTTGCATTTATGTCATGGTTATCATGCATATATTTCAAGATACAAGGTCAAATACTGTTGGCATCTTCATTAACTGCTTGAGTGTATGTTTTTGTGTTAAGATAACTTGTTTTTATGTGATTGTATCTGTAGGAGATCTGACAAGCAAGCTATAAAAAAACATTTTATTTAATCATAGCTTCTAAATCAAGGTTGTTAACCCGTTGTCTTTTTCTTTTTCTTTCTTTTGTGGTTACTGATCTAAAGGTCCACTGGCTCGCTATAGGAGCATGGTTAGAGAAGGAAAACTTAAATATGATACTTATCAGGAAAGGGTTGCCTTTGAACTTGAAGAATTACTTGGAAAGCTACAGTGTTATCAGAAGGAAATGGAGGATTACCATGTAAAGTACTTATGCATTTATCATTCTATAGTATGTTAAGGCATGCTTGTCAAATATATTGTATTCTGATTGATCAACTAGTAAAATACCATCTTTTAACTTAATCCTCAGGTTAAATTGGCAACTTGGGAGAAGAATAGAGAGAACAAAAGGCGGAAACTTCTATTGGAAGAAGCTGAGCTTAAACAGAAGGATGGTGTATGGATAGATACAAAGAATCGTAAAAGTAGTTTTATCGACAAGTGGATTTCAAGGTGGGCATTGCTTATGTTTCTTTTATGTGCAGTGACTTGGCAATGCAGAAATTGCATACATAGTCACATTGTTGCTGTTACCATGACAAATGTAAACAGGAAAGCTGCTAATGCAGGTCTTAAGTTGATGGAGTATTTGAATTCTACCAACTGCTAGGTAAAATTATATGTTTAGATTTTTTAGTGTGTAATTAGAAAACTCAATTTAGTTGTCTTGTGATGATCAAAGTGATGCATTGTGACTATCCTAAAATAAATTCTGAATGTAGCATGATATTCTGTTGGTTTTTGAGGTTATTAGATAATTTCTTTCACTCCTGCATTCGATTTGACAAATTGGTCTGAGGGAGGACGGGCCTTGGTACAACGGTAAGGTTGCTCCTTTGCGACATGGTGGGAGTCTCGTGTTGGTGGGAGTCATGGACTAATCTCTCCATCTATTTAGGCAAGATTGCATACATTTACCTACCCTAGACCCCGAGTTGGTGGGAGTCTCGTGTTCTGGGTACACCCTTTAAATAGCATATGCATACGATAAAAGCTATGCCTTTCTTCTAATTTGTCCTTGTGTAGTGATGAATATCAAACCATGCAGCTGACTATTTTAAGCTGATAAATGACAATTGTGATTGTGTTTTTGAAGTCGAAAATTCAGTTTGATACTCAATGAAAGCTAATTGGTACATAATCTGTGGTACAAAGAAGGCTCCTGGGATGGAACTGACTTGCATTTCTTTAATTTTTCAAAGAACAGAGTATTGAATGATAGTATTTCTCGTCAAGTTATCATGAATATTGTTCCAGGATTTCTTGCATCTCTATCTCCTCCCCCTCTCTCTCTATCTTCTTTGGCATGTCTCTTGTGGAACTTCCAGCTCTTGCTTTGTGTCTTCTACTTATGCTTATGTTGATAATACAACTCGATGAATTATGCTTGTTGTTTCATATCTGTTGTCGATTTAGGAGGAGAAGACGACAGAACATAGAACCAGGTGTTGGGAAGATGGTCTCATATCTTAATCGTGAAAAAAAGCTAGACTCAGTAGTTGGTGTCCAACCAGTTCCACCCACTGCTCCAAAAGGATTATACTTGTATGGAAATGTTGGAAGTGGTATGGTTTTAACATATTCCTCATAGCTTTTTAAACAAGAAGTTCTGGCTAATTAAACATTTTGCATCTTCCATGTTGTCTATACTTATAATTGACATTGTACGACTTTTGCTGTTGTTTTCATTGACATAATAGATCATTTGGAAGATATTCTGCATTTGGGAATATTCTGCTACATGAATTTAGTTGTATACCAGTTTATGAGCTCTTGTTATTCTATATGGTTTTCTGGATAGTTGTATCTAAAGAAGTATCCATGATGGATGCAGGAAAGACCATGCTAATGGATATGTTTTACTCTGCCACCAAAGGTATTGTTAAGCATAGGAGGCGATTTCACTTTCATGAGGTGATATTTTTTCTTTCTTGGACCGTCGTATACTGATCTTTCTTTGACATAATTATGTGTTTACATGGACAAAAATTAGTGTGTTGGTAAGCATATACACTTGTTATTTTATTGATTTATGATTGTAGTTTATGTGTATGTTATGTCTACAGAGAGATTAATGAACTTTAATATTTTTAAAGACCTTAAAGAGGGTAAAAATGCTTGAAAAGACTTGACAGAAGAATGGGTAGGAGAGCCTGGTGCAACTCCAAGTTTTTGGGGTCTTATTGGGGCTGAGTTTGTTTCATATGATTTGTCAAGTTCAACTGTAACCTGGTTGAGTTGATTGAACTGAACTAGATTAGGTCAGACTTAGATTTGACTAAATAGTTTAAATCAAGCTGAAACAATTGATTGATCTGATTTAGCCAGTTAAATTAATAGTTGATTTGGGCCTTTATATTGGAAAAGAAAGGAATGATTCTGAATTTTAACATGCTGGTCCTTATAGGAATTTTGTTAACAAATATCCTCTAATATCTTTTTAGAATCTGATTTTGAATGTTTGAATTGGTTAATGCTGTCAGAAGCCTACTTATTTTGGGTGTGTAAGGGTGTGATAGAAAAGAATTTTTTGTTTCTCATGTACATTGAGCTTATGATTCATGTTTTTTTCCATGACAAGATGAATCTATTATCTCCTCGCCTCACTTCCACTATTAGTTTGTTGCTTGCATTTGATGATATTGTCTATTCATGTAATGAAAACCAAGGTTTGTTGTACCGATGCGTACCGCTTGGAACGGGCGGTACATATCGGTCCAACAAAATACCGGTATGTAGACCGCCCTCTATCGGGCAATATCAGTCACTTGACCTCGTATCGAGTGATACGGGGTTTGTACCGAGTGGTAACAGTCGAAATCCGACCGTTATCGACTTGACTGGTCGAATTTCGATCGTTATCGATCAGGGGCTAAGATTTCCCTATTTCAAATGGTCAATTTGATTGTTTGAGGCTTAGAAAAGGGTTTTTAAACCCTTTCATCCCCCTCCTTGGAACTCATTTCACCCAATTGTCACAGTTGTCCGCCCAATGTACAAAGGCAAAGGAAACGGGGAAGGCAATAGCATCAGCTGCACCATTCGAAAGAATCGAGTCAAGCGACGAGACACCTTCGCAATTGCATTCAACAACTCGCTCGGTCCAGAAACATAGCAGCGACGCGGACAATAGTGCCTCGACCAATGATGGCGGCGACGCCAGAGAGTCAATAGTCATGTCTGCACAATTTAATGGTGGTGCATGGACTGAAGAGCCATATTTTACACATGTTACCCGAGATTCAGATCATGGAGCTCGACGAGATACTAGTCAAGTTTATGCACGAAAGGGGAAGGGGAAGCCAATAGATGATTTTGAGCAGATGTGACATAGCCTACACGACGTAGACATAGAGAGAAGCTCATCGTATTTATAGCCGTTGTATTAAGGAGAATTTTATGGCCAACAACAATACGGTGATAGTTGTTCATACTTCTCCGAGCAATATTATGATGATCGATCTTACGATACAGAGCAACAGATTGATAGCGAAAGTAAAAGTTCTGACATTCACTATGCTCCGCACCAATACATGCCACATTTATCATTGCCTTAAGAGCCACCTCGGACACATGTGGTTCACGACGATCAGCCTATGACTATCACCACATTGATGCACCAATGACATACGGTGTATTAGGACATTATGTCGTGGGATTAATTTCAGGATTGGGTCCGACAAATATATCATATTGATATATAGATACATAAGATCGAGAATCCCGATCCATCGCCCGTGGAGTCTCATTGTTCTTTTTGATGGTAGAACCAGGTATATCCATTGATTGATTACTTAATTTATTTGAATATTAAAGTTTAAATTATATAAAAAATAATATAATAATTTAAATAATTTTTTATAGATAATTCAATATTAATGGAAAGACGATCCGGAACGTACCACAAAGCTACAACTCAAAGCTCGAAAAAGAAATATGGCACTATTTTTTTCCTAATTTACATTATTTTTGTTAAAATTATACTAAATTTATATTTATTTCTAACTTAAAAAACTTAATCTAACTTTTTTTTTTATTTTTCAGGTATTTTTAGAGTTTTTTTTGTGATTTTGGGTGTACTGTTGGTACGCCTCGATAAGTATCATACCGAGTAGGGCTTGGTACACCAGTAGAGACTGAAATTACAATCCTTGATCAAAACAAACATAAAATCAGTTAGAACATGCTTACAACAATATTCTTTTTTGAAAGATTTTTTGAACAAGAGGTATACCAAGGTGTCTTTGAAGGCCACAAGGAACACTAGGATGATATCTTTTTTGTAAATCAATTTAAGATTGATGGTATGTTAATTTTGGTTAAAAGCTTTTACCATTTAGCTTTTGAAAGCAAAATTTACCCATACTTCCAATATGCACATCCAAGGATCGCTATACGATGGTATACTGCCTAATACAAGCGGTACGTATCGATCCGATTGGGGATTGATGTATGGAACAACCCGTACCGGGTGGTACATGTTACATGATGCCGATTGTTACCTACCTGTATCGGCCAGTGACGATCATATTTCGATCGATGCCGATCAAGGGTTGAGATTGCCTCACTTCAAATGATCAATTTGACCATTTAAACTAAAGGAAAGGATTTTTAAACCCTTTTCTCCTCCCTCTTTAACCCTTTTTGTTCTCTCAAACTCTTCAACCCTTTCAAACTTTTTCTTATTGACATCTCTCTCTTATTTTTACAATTTTACTCTCTTAAACTCAATAAAACTATATTTTATGGATTGGATCAAATTTGGGAGGCTAATTTGGAAGGATTAACACTTTAATCAAGAAGTATGTATTCTCTTTCTTGATTTTTTTTATTTATGAATTATATGTGGTTAATATCTAATATGTTGTTTGACATATTTTTGATAGTCAAATAGTGTTAATTAAGGAGTAATTAAGGCCTTTAATGCTCTGATCAGTGTGTTTCATGTTGATTTTTTCAAAATTAGACATTTAATGGGCCAAATTTGACTTATATTAATATTGTGATTAGTATATTTAATTACAATGATATCAAAATTTGACTTATATTGGGTCAATTAAATGTCTTTAATATCTATTAGAGTGTTTGACATGTTTATAGTACTGAAAGAGGAATAATTAAGAAGCAATTAATTATGTTAATGGTATAATTAGTGTATTTAATGATGATTTCATTGTAATTTGACCTATATTGGATCAAATTTACATATTTAATGTCTCTTAAGGTGTTTGACATATTTATAGTGGTAAATAGAACAAATTAGGGTTCAATTAACATATAGGTTAATTGACATATTTATAGTGACAAAGCAGGGTTCATTATTGTATAATCTCATATTATTATTTCAAATTAGGGTTAATCGCAGTTTGCTTATTTGATTCAATTTTGGTGGGAATATGACACCAAAGGAACAAACACATGATGACACTTGGGTTCATGCCTGAACGATAGATGGGAACGATTATCATTGACAATGCATTTATTATGACTATATTGGCAAGAGTAGAGGAATCACTCGGGTGATGATGCATTTGGTCGGTGGGTATCCCGATATTACAAAATACAAGAAGGTTTTGACATAGGTTTGTAAATCATTTTAAGATAAGTTACAATAGGCAAGGAAAGATATAATTAAAAGGAAAGCTAGAGCTGAGGAAGAATATTACAGGGCTACGTAGGGATTGATTTATTATTTCAAGACATTTCAAGACTAGAGGTCGACTAGCATGAGGCAGCCAACTGCCCCCCCTCAGTTGAGCCGGATTGGTAGCATGAGATAGGGTAGAATTTGTGGTTTTATCAGAGGACTTAGCAAGAGGTCAGTATCATATATTATTGATATCGATCTGCCCTATCCTCTGCAAACAGCGAAGCAAACACGGGATGATGATGCATATACAAAAGAAAAGAAACGGAATATTAGGAAGGTAATAGCTAAATGGTTTAACTTCCATAGGATTCCAGTAAACACAACCTAAGATCCATATTACCAGAGCTTGGTCTCTTTTAAATGCATGGTCTCTTCTATTCAAAAGGTTGGCTCGGGGATCTAACCTCCAATACCAAAGATCCACGATGTGTGTTTAAATGAGGAGATAGCAGAACTAAAGGATTGAATCAAATCCTTTAAGAGGTAGTGAGGCGAATATGGGGTGACACTGATGTGTGATAGTTGGATAGGGCCAACAAATGATTATCACTAATTTCTTGTGTATTGCAATAAACGTGTGGTTTTTCATAAGTCAGTTAATGTTTTTGAAAAGATTCAAGATGCAAATTATTTTAAAAACCTAATGGACATAGTGGTAGAGGAGATCAGGTTGTGGCTACAATTTAGAGGGGATGCGCCAAATTTAAGGAAGGTTTTTGTTCATACACTTTTGTAGACTACAATATCTAGTGGTTGCGAACGTAATTGTTCAGTGTTCACATTGATTCACACGAAGGTTTGCATCAGACTATCATATAGATGGTTGGAGAAACTAGTATATGTCCACTATAACATGTGACTAAGGTTACGATATGTCGAGCGGGGCAAGGAGCCAAAGGAACCAGAGATTGATCCCATTGACCTTAAAAACAATACAATGAAGATTCACAACTGATGTTAAGAGTGGGTTAAAGTAGCGGAGAAACATAAGGATCCTCTACTTGATGAGGTGGGTGATCCTTCATGTCTTTCGCGTTTTATTACCGAGATAATAGAAGAAGAGGAAGCACATCCCCAACTAGAGGAGAATCCCTCTCGGTTAGAACGTGGCGGAAGGAGCCGTATAATATCGAGTCAGACTACTTGAGGAACTAGAGACACCTAATCATCACAATTATCCACTTAGCATGCAAAGGTAAAGGCAATAGCATCAGCTTCACCGTTAGAAAGAATTGAGTCAGGAGATGAGACACCTTAATCGTATTTAGTAACCTGCTCGGTCTAGAGATAGTAACGACATGGACAACAATGCCTCGGATCGTTATGGCAGTGACATTGACGAGTCGATGGTCCCATCTATACAATTTGAGGGTGGTGTATGGATCGAGGAGTAATATTTTACATATTGTCACAGACAAAGTTGTAAACGGGGTGTTCAATGTAATGCTTATGTATGTCTATCTTTCGATTTTGTTCATGTTTTACACAGCTTGTAGAGGGTTTGCAGTAGGCTTGATAACCCTATTTTAGTTGGCTTTCGTTGCCGTTTTAGTCTTATAAATGTAGATAGTATGTAGTCGTCACGCAGAGGTAAAATTGCTTAGAAATAGGCTATCCAAGCAACCATTTTGAGGGTTTTCTAGCTCTGCGGAGTGGTGTAGAGCAAGGATTTTAATTTTGAATAATATCGCCAGTACCGAGCGATACATACCAGTTCGTCAGCAGACTGGTACACGGACCACTCGCTACCAGGCGATAGCATCAATTGGGGCTGTTTCTGCTCCGTTATCACCCTAAATTGATCGTCACCGCCCGCTATTAGCAAAGGGAGAAGAAAGAAGAGGGAGCCGAAAAGAGAAAACCTGAAGATCCGATGTCGTTCTCCCTTGACGATCCCGATATGATGTCGCCTCCTCGTCGGCGACGAGGCCTTGGCGTTGGCGACTTCTCCTCATCCGCACGGGGAGAGAAGAAGCCTCGGAGACATCGCGGGGAGAAGCGGTTTCTTCTCCCCACACAAGTAGAAGGAACGAGGCTTTTTTTTTTTTACTTTTTTGCGCGGGGAGAAGGAACCCTCGGTTTCTTCTCCCCACGCGGGCAGAAACCGAGCGACGTTGCCTTTTTTTTTTTCCGCATAGGGAGAAGGAAACGGTTTCTTCTCCCCATGCCGACAGAAACTGAGCGACGTCGCCTTTCTCTTTTTTTTTTTGCACGGGGAGAAGGAAACAATTTCAAAATGGACAAGCACATTTAGAAACACTTGACATGCAAATGTGGGGGATCTAGCGGGGTTGCGTTGAGGGCAACCAGCATGCGTGACCGTTTGAGGGAAATGGGCATAAAGACATAGGGAAAGGAGTCTTTCAAAGGAACGAGCATACGAGATTGGCATTCAGAGGAATGGCTAACCGTTTACGCAAAAGGAACCACGAGGATAAGCGTGCTGGGAAGAACACGTAGCGTATAAAGGTTGAGATGGCTGAGTTCGAGCCATGGCTCAACGTTGGCAACTAAACTTGATGATGGTTCTCAAGGCAAACAAAGTGCTTGGCAAAGGATGAGACTGTGCAAGGAGGGATGTGTTGTTTGGTGACTAAAAGAGTTGTACAAAGCTTACAGGGGTAAGGGGAATTGTAGCTCGAAAATTCGGTACTCATGCAAGGGCTTGTATGCGAATGACGAATTGTCCATGGTTATCGTAAGGTGACTGAAACTCGGTGCCATGGAGCATTGAAACTTTCTCTTCGGCATGAGAAGGTTACGTTCGTATGAGGCTATAGTGATTTAAATAGGTGCTTGAGCGAGGCGAGGCCCAAGCACCTTGTGTGTGGACTAGGTGACGCGCTTCAATGAGGCGCTACTTGGGCGCTCGCGTTGAGCGCTTCGGGCGAGTTCCTAGTTCAAATGAGTGAACCGAACCAGACTTTTAAGTCTTGTTTGGTACAATAATGCAGTTTCTTACCCCACCCTTCACGCCCGCGCAACCCCGAGCCAACCCTAGCATTGCTTCTGCCTCTGTCGCTGACGCTTTCTTCCATTGCCTCCACCGCAAACACAGCGGACTGAGCCTTCCTTTGTCGTCAATGGACGAGTTCAATCACCTAGCAAGAGCCCATAGCTTCCTTCCGTTGTCGCTCCGTGTGCAGTTCCTTCCACTATCGAGGGAGAGGACCGCAGGTTCCTTTGTCACCGACGGACGCCCTCTAGAGCTTCTGTCACTGCTGCTACTGTTGTCCGCAGCTCCCGTCGCTGTTGTTCGCTACTTCTGTTGCTACCGCTGTCCACAGCTCCTGCCGCTATCGTTGCTGTTGTCCGCAGCTCCCGCCGTTGTCGCTATTTGTAGGTTATATCACTATCGCTGTCGTCACTGCTGTCCACAACTTCCGTCACTATTGCTATTGTTGTCTGCAATTTTCGTCATTGTTGCTGCCAGCTTCTCACCGTTGTTGCTGCCACTTTCCGTTGGTTTTATCCTCTGTTACTATTAATAGTTCTTTTCTTCCCCTCTAACTACTATTAACAATAACTAATATACTGTTAACAATATATTTTTAAATTAATATCATATTTTTATTTAAATAATTATATTTTTAATTATATTATATATTTTTATATTTTAATATTTCAGAGTGCCTTGCTTCGCTTGGGCAATCACCTAGCGCCTCGAGCATTTTGGGACCTTTGGCGCCTAGCGCTTTTTAAATTACTCGGAGGCTGATGTGTGCAGTAAGTTTAGCATGTTTGCTAGGCCTTAAGGGGCGTTGTGGGGGTTGTATTAGCGAAGAGTTGTAATCTAGCAAATGCGTTCGTGGCAGCAGAACACTACACAGTTTGTTCAGCAAGGCGGAGTAGTCTAAGGGGATGGTGGTCTCCGAAACTTTCAAAGGGAAGGATGCAAAGAGAAAAGTTGCTATAACGGGATATATATTCAGGAGGGTTAAGTCTGGTTCTCTAGAGGGAGAATCATGTGCAATGGACCACACATGTTGAGGAAGGGTACCTCAATATGATAGCTCCATAATGCTCAATGGATCAAGCGAGTGGCGATGAGTCATTGCATGATCTCGCATGAGATGATGCGTTGGTGGACGCATTGCAAGATCAAATGAGGGAGCAACCCTAAGCAAAAACCAAACAAAGCCATACTTAGAGCCAATATAGAGATCGGACTCAACGGAGGGCTGACTTGTGAAATGGTGGGCATAAGGACCATCATCAACTTGATGCAAACTGAAGAACGGAGCAACTTAGGTGGAACTTAGTAAGGTGCCTAAGCCGCCTGAAGGGAGTCGATATATAATACGAAACATGGAGCGGAGGCACGAAGTTGTCCTTACACAAAAGTCAAGGGCATAAACTCTTGTAGAGGCAAGAGCAAGATCATGTCGTTCCATAGGTCCCTCGTTCTGATGGAGAGAATTCATCTTGCATGGTGCCAAAGTTGAAGGGAGCTTCGAGGGACATGTATCTTATCTCGGCAAAGCAATTGACAGAGGGACTAAGAGAACTCAACTTGCAGAAGCAAAGTTGGGGTCAGAAGACTTTGGCATGGGGCAAGAGGACATAGATGTGGGTACTCTTGAAGAAAGGAAGCTACGCACAACCGAGATTATGCTGGGGGCAAGGGCTTAGGGTCTAGATAATGGTGCATTAATTTTAGCGAAGTTGGAGGACTTTAAGAGCTACTAGGCGACAGATGATCCTGTAGTTGTGCTTCGTCCGAGTGTGACCCAAGAATGGGTGGATGAAGGTTGATTGCTAAAGGAGCGAATACAATCGGGGATGGCGGAGGCCCTGTGATGTGTTGGCATTGACCACGCTTGGAGAGATCGCAATCCGAGCTTATCCTACAAAGATCATAATGTAATGGAGATGTCACCAGGAGGTGACATAGTGCAGCGGATCGTGGTGAAATAGTTCGAAGCAATGCAACACACATGAGACAAGTCACGTGAGAGACTTGATCATACTAAGGTATGATTGGGAGCTACTAGGAACTCCACTTCGGTGAACAACACAACAAGGACTATGGATTCAAAGAGTGAATGCCATAGTATCGCAGTGGCAAATCTTCTATGCGTGCATCGAATCTTACACCAGATGAAAGCCTTGGTCATCAGCATATGAGGGCAGTGTACCACTAAGGGGGATTCTAAGTGCAAGTACCAGTGAGTCCCATTAGGGGACTTGATCATACAGAGGTATGATCGGAGCGGTTGGAGAGTTGGACTACTATAAAGTTTATATTTGCTTAAGGGAGCCTAGCAAGTTAGAGGACAAGGTCGAGTGAGCGAACGTTATTACTAAGGATGCAAAAGAGAACAGGATTGGCACGAGCCCTACAACATGGTGGTGGAGGCCATGCATGAGAGTTGCAATTTGTCTCTCAATCGACTAAAGGAAACTACTTGGAGAACATAGAGGGGTTGAAGCAAGTGGTCAAAAGTGACGAGGAAGCGACGACGAGTCCAGAGGGACTTAGCTATCCAAAATCAAGCGTCAAATAGAATGGAGGTGGACTTGGAGGAGTGCCATAGCGTCGTTGAGGCAGATCTACCGATTGCGAAGAAAGGGATGTAGATGCGAGGTGATGGATAGTAGGGTCATGGGCATGGTAGCGCTATGGTATTGCAAAGGTGAGACTTCCGTGGTGTCATCGATCCCTTTCTCTTATGGAGGGAGAGCACTTGGTCATGAAGGTGGCTAAGGAGGTGGATAATATAAAGGCAAACTCCTAGTACTGAGACAAAGTTGAAGGGCAGAGGCCAGGGAACTTCATAAGACTAGTATCCATTGGCTTTTCATCAAAATAGCCGAAAGTGGGGGATTTTGGATCGATGTAGGAGTGCTTGACCAAGGAATGAAGTAAGCAGTATGTGATGCAGTACCTTTTCTACTTTAAGGAGTAGACGACAAAAATGATGGAGAAGATGGTATAATCCTAGAGACGACCAAAACTATTAGAAACTTGTTCCAAGTCGAGGTGAAATTTTGCTCTTTCTGGAAAAACTTATATTCTAGATGTTCGATGGCAATGAGGAGGCGAATCGCAGTAGCTAACTCAATGCAAAGAGTGTGAACATTTCAGATGCTTAAGAAGTATAAGTAAAGTGCAAGCAAAGACTTGTAACCAACTTGATGTACGAAGTACAACCCTTGAAGAGGCAGACAAAGTCAAGTAACCTTTGCCTTTTCAACTCTTAAGAGAAGTGAAACCAAGTACTATAGTTCTCTTATTTATCTAGTAGAGGAGCTCCACACATGCTTAAAGACCCTTCTAATAAACTTAGTGGAAGACAACAGTTATATGGCTAAGCCCAAAGATATCCAATCATTTCTGTCATTGCATGTTGTTGCCTACTAAAACTTACTATATTCTTTATCATATTTTGTGGTTTCTGTGGTTTTTATGTTTATATGTGATAAGCTTGCCATTTGCGTTCTTCATATGCAGGCAATGCTTAAAATACATGAGCATATGCATGAGATATGGAAGAACCAGGCTGAGGAACAATCTCTACAATCCAGTGTTTTTAGTTGGATAGATAGTCTTCCATTCAATGCAAAAGTCAAAGAATGGTTGGTTGGAGAAGAGAGATATAAGCAAGAACTGCATTCAAAGCATATTCTTGCTGCTGTAGCAGACAATTTTCTTATTGACAGGAAAGCAGATAAGACTGGAGCAAGCATTCTTTGCTTTGATGAGATACAGGTATTGTATAATGAGAATGATCCATGAATATATGCTCTTAATTTTTTTTTCATCATCAAGAAATGTTGTAGCCTTCTGATGGTAGTCTTCTAATAAAAGATAGTGATGTCACTCTTAATTTTAAATATAATATCTTAGTTATATGAGAATGGACCACATTCATGGGAGATTCGACAGAGCATAAACCTGAAGATAAGATTAAATCAGAGGCAAACTTTCTCTATAAATGCCTTCAGGAAGGATCTGAGTACCTGGATGTGTAGTTCCTGAGTGCTGGCATATGTTTGCTCATTGCATACTAAAACGTTATAAGAGATGACTGCTTATGTATATAAGTACGAGATTCTCATTAAATTTAAAGTAAATCTCATTATACATCTCAGTGTTCTTCAGTGAAAAAGGGATTTTTTGTGGCCTTATGCCATCTCATTTTCATTATTAAATTGCTCAGGTTTTTTGTTCTTGCCATTTGATCTTTTGACTCCAACCTCCTCACTTTACACTGTATGTGTGTGTGTGTTCTAAAGAGTTTTAACTTCCTATTCTTTTTTAGTATCCTGGGACTTCTGAATAGAAAGAAAAATAACTTTTATATATATATATATATATACTTTTACAAATATTGATCCAAGGATGAGAGAGTGGTGTAGCAGAGGCCTGTAGATGATAGACCAGGTTGCTAAGGATGAATTAGTGCCTCTGTTTTCAAGCTTTCGCTCGTTTGAATGTTGATATGGTTTTCAGAACAATGCTTTTATGTGAAAATAGCTAGTATAGTCGGCAATAGATGTAATTCAGCATAGATTTGAACTAAAATGAGATCTTCTGTATTTTGGATATTTTGTAAAGAATAAGTTAGCTATATTTCAGTCCAAGGATAAATGCCAGAAAATAGATGGCAACTGATGTAACTCATTAGTTAAGAGAAAGGAAGTCATAGAGCTTTAGATTATAGGGAAAATGAATAAGATTGGATCATAGGAAGAGAGGATAAAACCAATCTATGGTACATTCTCAAATCTATCAGATAGTATAATAATAAGAAATACTCTACTCTAAAACAAGCAAACTGCCTCTTTTTTACCTCTCAAATCTGATGTACATTCAAATAGTGATCAATCTCTTGCATATTACATCATGTTAGAAGTCATCCTTATTTGGTTTGGACTCCATAAAAGGAAATGAAAACAATATGAAATCAACTCCTAGAATATCCAAATGACAAACTTTCTCATGCTACTTGAATTCCTTTTATGATTTGGAGCAAGATTTACATGAGACAAATTTGAGACCATATTACAGTCAGTAAGAAATAGTACGAAAAACACTTTGAAGACAGAAAAAATAAATGAAAAAGGAAGGTCTGACTGCATATCACTGAACTTAGAAGCCTAAATGGACTCATATAATGACTATAACATCATATTTCCTGTACTCAACCTTTTTCTTGAGATGACCACAGGCTTGCCTAATGGTTTTCCTTGTATAGTGGGAAATGCGTAGGCCTATGTGTAAACTTATTGGACACTTGAGGGAATTTCATATGGTTCGTGAGTAAACTTCAGGAATATTTTTTTACTAGTGAACTTTAATAATGTTTCATTATTTTGTCTTTATCAAATAAATTCTTTTGGTTGACAACTATCTTTTTAATGTCCTTGGACAATACTAATGTACAAATTGGACGAGAGCAACTAAAATTAAAGTTTATGGACCACATGACTTAGTCTTCTCTTTTTTCTTGAATATTCGATTACCTATTGTAATTGCATAACCTCTATTTTACACATTAATTTCATTTATGTGATATCCCAGCCTTACTAATTGAGCTTGTTCCTTTATTTCAAGTAATTTTCTTATAGATTATTTGATGTTATGAGATCAAATATGTTGTATTTTGCTTTGAGTAGGTTTAACTACTGAGGTTCTTAATTTTGGTCCGTGCCAGTGTACCTGATCGGTGCAGTACGTATAGTGGTGTACTGACAGTATGCCTAAAAAAATCAAAAATAGCTCCAAAAATATCTGAAAAATAAAAAAAAAAATTAAATTAGGATTTTTAAGTTGAAAATAAATATAAATTTAATATAATTTTTACGAAAATAATCTAAATTAGGAAAGAATAGTGGCACATCTTTTTCGAGCTTTGAGAAGTAGCTTTATGGTATGTTCTGGATCGTCCTTCCATTAATATTGAATTATCTACAAAGAAATGATTTGAATTGTTAGATTTTTTTTTAAATAACTTAAACTTTAAGATTCAAATGAATCAAGTAACTTCGATGAATATGCCTGGTTCTATCACCAAAAAGAACAATGTAACTCCACGGGTGGTGGATCGGAGTCCTCAATTCTATGTATCTGTATATCAATTTGATATGTTTGTTGGAACTAATTCTGAAATTGATCCCATGACATAGTATGCTTATACACTATATGTCATTGGCACATCAATGTAGTGATGGTCACAATCTAACCGTCATGAATTACACATATCCGAGGCGGCTCCTGAGGCAAGTACGATTGTGGTATGTACTAGTGCAGAGTATAGAGAATGTCATAACTTCTACTTTCGCCATTGATATGTTGTTATGTATCATAAGATCGATCATCGTATTGCTACTCAGAGAAGTATAACCAACTATCACCATACTGCCGTTGGCCATAAGATTCTCTATGATATGATGGCTATGAATATGATGAGTTTCGCTCTATGTCTACATCGTGTAGGCTCTGTCACATCTGCTCAAAATCATCCACTGTCTTCCCCTTTCCTTTATGTGTATAAACTTGACCAGTACACCGTCGAGTTCCATGATTTAAATCTTGAGTGGCATGTGTAAAATACTACTTGGTCCATGCACCACCCTCAAATTTTGTAGACGGGACCATTGACTCCCCGATGTCGTCCCCATCATCGGTTGAGGCATTGTTGTCCACGTCGTTGTCATGTCTCTAGATTGAGTGGGTTATTAAATGCGATTGAGAAGGTGTTTTGTAACTCGACTCAATTCTTTCCAATGGTGCGGCTGATGCTACTGCCTTCCACTTTGCCTTTGCACGTTGGGCGGATGACTGTGATAGTTGGGTGTCTTTAGTTCCTCGAGCAGTCTGACTCGATGTTGTCCTGCTCCTTTTATCATATTCTGACCGAGAGGGATCTTCCTTTTAATCCTCATAAATTTGATCTAATCCATAAATTGTAGCTTTGTTGAGTTTATGAGAGTGAAAATGTGAGAATAAGAGAGAGATGTGAGTGAGAATAAGTTTGAGAGAGTTGAAAAGATTGAGAGAGTGATATGAGTTGAAAGAGGGGGGAGGAAATGATTTAAAAACCCTTTCCTATGGTTTAAACAGTCAATTTGACCGTTTGAAATAGGGTGATCTCAGCCCTTGATTGGTAACATTCGAAATTCGACCATTACTGATCGGTGCACACCTCGTCGCTTGATACGGGGTCATATTATGGTACCGCTCGGTAGAGGTTGGTCCCCGTACCAATCCCCTGTTGGACCGGTACGTGCCGCCCGTACCGAGCATTATGGCAAGCAACAAAATGTATATTTTAGCTTTTATTTAGTCATTGATTATTCATTAGTAATATATTTATCAGATTGGCAAGCAAGGCCTTATGAAACTTCAACTTATGTTTTTTTATGTACAGACTGTTGATGTCTTTGCTATTGTGGCCTTATCTGGAATTGTAAGCAAATTACTGAACACTGGAACCGTTCTTGTGGCTACGAGTAACAAGGCACCTGAGAATCTGAATCAGGTAGTTTCTCATCCTGCCTGCAGTCATGGTACAGTCGTTTTCTACCTTTACAACATAAGTAGACATTTGTGAATTAATGTCAATGAGGAAAAGTTTCGAACTATATGAAATCATTACATGAATCTCTGTCCTGCATTTTGCTCTATGGAGGCTATTGCCACAAGATAATCTGAGGATAATCATATATTTTCTTAGTCTTTGTGGCCTAGACCTTTTGATTCTATTCATTTCTACAATATAAAATGATTCACCAAATAAGTTATCTGGTGTACCTCAGGCACCTTATTTTTTTTCCCTTAATTATTGCTCAGTTAGTGCTATGCATAACCTTTGAAAATAGCAGAGGTTCATCTCAATATCCTCATCTTTGCTATAGTAGCTTTTGATGAAATAGTAACTCATTTTTTATGATTCCTGACTGTGATTAATTAAACTTTTAATGTATTTCTTATTATTGCTTCTAAAATATCTAATATCTGATTTATCTGATATATTCATTTCTTGTACTACTCTCTTTCCTTTCTTGTTGCTATGTAAATAGTTGAGGTTTGTATTAACAGATGTAGTGAGAAAACATAGAAAGTTCAATCCATATGAGTTTGAACTCCCAATAAAAATGCACAATTAACAATAGTGACACCATTACTTGTAAAGGGTGACAGGAGGCAAGATGAACCCTAGCTTTTCAGATAGGTTGTTCTGTAATTATATAACATTGTAAGATTTTCTGTCAATTTCAACCATCCTGAAATCTATGAAGTATATCTTCAATCATCCCTCTTGTTATATTTTTCAAAATCTTTTGGCCATATTTTTTCAGTCATACTCCACTTTATTTCATATTGTTCAAGTTAAACTTCATATACTCGATCTAAACCCTATGGATTTTAGAGTTCATCAAAATAGCACTACCTGAGATATTACTAGCACTTACTGATCGAAACAATGTTATTATCAGATAACATAGTGGAACTTTATTTCAAATGTATCTATCAAGTTCATCAATTGCTAGTGCTAATTACTAGACAAGGCTGGTCTCTGGTGCAACCCAATAGTACTCAAATCTTTACACTTATCCTTAGCATATGCCTTTTCACTTATGGGTAACCTTTTGCCTTCTTTTTTCCAAATCTATCAAAATAAATGCATTAAATATGTCTATCTTGTCATGTGATTGGTGAAGTTGGTGACCTTTTCAGAAGAATGAAGCATATAGCTTGTAGGTCTCTGTATGTGCAACATGCCAAAGAAATGAGATTTGTAGTTAATGTGGAGTATGATGAATGAAGACTTTGAAGCATCAATGTTGCTATATAAGGTAAGATTTGATGGATGAGCATCTGAATTGATGGGATGGGTATGAGGGACAGATGGTGAATCTAGTGATAAAGGTGCAGATCTAGTAATTGGTGCAACTGCTTTTTGGAGATGTGGCACTTATAGTCAGGACTGGCCTAAAGCTCAATTTTGTTGCTTGTGGGTTAAGCTTGTGGTAGTTATCACACCATTTACAACAGCATGGTCTTCAGTGCTGTGATGTACCATCTGGAGTGGCACCACTAGAAGTATGTTCAGTGCCTCCACAAGGTCAAAGTCAACATGTGGATCTTAGCACCAGAACTGTGGTATACCCAGCTGATATGTTATGTGGAGATGTAGCAACAAACTGCTGAAAGGAATGTTAAGAGGAAAAGAAATGGAACACTCTCGTTCGAAGTGGTTTCAGTTCGACCACTACTGACATGTTATGGCTGTCATGAATTTTCTTTATTTGCTTCTGACTGATGTCTACTTCTGTTTATATCTGGATGGATTAGCTTGAAGGAGATTACTTTCATATATTGTGTTATAAATTTTGATGGAGTCAAGCTAGATGTCTTTGATGAAGAAGCAATTGTAAACTTGCAGTGATTAACTTCATGGTGGTCTTCATTGAGGAGCAACATTATACTGTATTATCGATTTTGAATGAATCAAGCTAGATGTCGATTAAGCAATTGTTCTTGTAGTGATTGACTTTTTGGTGGTTTTTATAGAGGAGACACAATTCATGATGCCACTCGAAATGTCAATCATAAGGTGATGCATCGACTCTTCCTAAGCATCCAAGAGGCAACAGAAAATGATATCATATGAATGAGGGACAGCATTGATGCAATACTCTGGGGAACAGTCAATAATGGTGGTGAATGTTGGAATTTCATAGGGAACTTATGGGCCTTGCCTTTGCACCAGCACTATTTTGACTCAAAAGTGCAATGATGTCAGCATGTATTCCTTATCAGGTGCAATGTATAGCTAGAATCACATGTAAGTCGTATTTCTCTAGGTATTTAGAATAAGTCATACTTTGTACACAACATATCTCTTCTCTATACTGTCTTTATTTTGTGACATTGTTGTCCTTATTCTTATTTGAGTGATATCTGCATACATCATCATAGTGTAGCATGTCAAACAAGTTTTGTGCTACTGTAAGTGGTTTTCACCATTACATGTGCTGGTCTGAACATTAATAATGACTCCAGACAGGAGCACCTTGTTTATCATGTGATGAAATGTGCTTATAATATTTTGAAATGGATCTCTTATCATTCAAAAATTGAAAATAACTAATACTTATTTAGGCAAAATAGTTAATATATGTTTGAACTTTTTGGACCATATATGTCTATCTTTGTATTAGGAATAGACCGGAGAATATAGTTAAGTTGGATAGACACGAAAACGCTTTAAGTAAAAGCTTTAGGTAAGTTAGATTAATTGTTCAATAAGATGAAGATATTCTTCTAAGAGTAAAAATAGGATCTGGTTAAGATGGCGAGAGGTATCAGGAGTCTTGTGTGATCATCGGATATCTTTGAGATAAGAAGAAAAATTTTATAAGGTAGTAGTGAGATGACCAACAATGTTTTATGGATCTGAGTGTTGGGTAGTTAAGAAACAATATATACAAAAAGTTTGTGTTGCTAAGATGAGAATGTTGAGATGGATATGTAAAGTTATTAGGAAAGATAAGAAAAAAAATATTTTTTTTCGTGAACAACTAGGTAATGCTTCGATAGAGGATAAGATAAGAAAAAATCGTTTAAGATGATATGGGCATATGCTTAAGAGACCTCTGGATTCGATAGTCAAAAGAGGTGAAATGATTAATGTTATTGGTATGAGAAGAGATAGAGGAAGACCTAAAATGACTTTGATAAAAACTATAAATAAAGGTTTAAGTACTCTAAACTTAACTAAGTATATGGCTTTTTATGAATCTCAATGGCAACAAAAGATCCATGTAACCAATGTTAAATAGTTGGGAGTTATAGTTTTGTTGTTGTTGTTGTATGTTTGCATAATTTAATATATTATTCTTTCGTGACATATGAAATTGCACATTTTTTATGACCATACTAATTTGCAATACTATATATCCTTGTATATTTCTCAAATATTTAACACATAAACTTGTATAATTTCACCAATAATGTCTTCTAACCTTTTCTCCATAATGTTCCTTTTGTACCTTTTTGGAATATTTTATCATGTCTTTTTTAATAGTTAATTTTAAGAAACATTCTTAAATCTTGTTATTCTTATATTACTTGTTTCACATCCTTCACTTATGATTAAAAATATTATGGTTGAGAATCAGTCTAAGCAAATGGGAGCTCAATCAAACAAATGAAAGATAGATCTGGGTCTTCACTTCAACATTATGAATGTGAATTTGAAACTTTGACCATAATGTATAAATTTTGTTATTCCAGTGATTAGGGTGATTAATTGAGAAGCATTGCATTCAACAATTTAGTTAGTTCGCTTCTTTATGTAAGAACTAAGAAATAATGCTAGATACTGCAATCTTTGTAGAAAGAGGTTTTTGTGTTTCCTGCATCTCTATGCATGCTCCATCTTTCTAAAATATCTCAAGTCTTTTAAAAATATGAGTTTGTATATTTCAATCAATTTCTAATTCATCTTATTTTAATTATTTGGATACATCATTGGTGGAGAACTAGTAATTTTTTAACTTAGTCAATGTCTATTATATTTGGAATTCTATCTTGAACTTCTTAAGAAACACTTCATTGTGGAATTCTAGGATGGTATGCAGAAAGATATATTTCTATCCTTTTTATCCAAGTTGGAGGAGAATTGCCAGAAAATCCTCATTGGAAGTGATATTGACTATCGTCGCTTAATACCAAATAAAAGAATGGACCAAGTAAGCTGAAATTAGATTACCATTACATCTGATGTTTTTGCAGTTACTATAATCCATGTTATTGAAGATTTTTTTATCCTTTGTTTCTTTCATATGCATCCTCACATTAATGCTCATGTAATTGCTTGATGAAGTACAATCGACTATGATGGTACCCCAAATGAATATTGGATTATTGGTGGCCTAATTGTTTTCTACTAATAACTTGTAAGACATTCAATGAAAGATCAGATTCATCCTGAAAGAACGTATAGAATTTAAAATGCCATCCATGAACCAACGGTGCCAGCTTGCCTGCTGTGTGCAGCCCCATCCTGATGGTCCATTGCATAACATAGGAGGCATATTTGCACAAGGCATGTGTGTGTGTGTGTCAATACATGGCCATATATGACCTTTGTGACTGCCATACTATAGGATTGGCAATTGTTCTTAATGCATCAACATGCTTGTCAAGTATGGGCTAGTGGATGTTGGTTTTATGAAGATCATGCATGAGTCACTAATGGAGATTAACAAGATAAACATTCAAAGAATTATTTTAGGGTTTCCAAGAATCTTTATGTATGGACAGTGACTAAAAATTGAGTTGTAAATTGTCTGAATTTGATCATTGAATTGTCCCATGGCCCTTACATGTTGGCCCACTTAAATGATAAGTGGGTTCATTATAGATTGGTCCTAGTTTTGCAATCTAATTCATGAAAAGAAAGGTTGGGAAATCACAAGTGACCTTTGAAAATGTGATGTTTTAGCCTTTGCCAATCCTTCGAGTTATCATAGCCATACTGCTTGTCAAATTACCTAGATTATTTGTTTGTCACTGCAACTGTATAAAGAATTATTCTGTCAACATATTTCGTTATTGTCTACTCTTTCTATTCTGATCAAATACCTGGCAAAATTTGTATATCCTGGCTTCTTTTCCATTCTAGAGATTAAATAGGAAAACTTCAGCTGGTTAGTTCTAGGTGATATATCTTTATTGCTAAGAGAAATCTTGACAAGGTTGCCTTTTTGAACTCAAAATTTATGGTGACTATTATAACCTTATGTTTGCCCAAAAAAAAAAAATCGAATTTGCCACAAATTCTGGCTCCTTTATCTCTGTGTAGACAACATATTTCAGTAGCTTCTACACTCCATAATATATATGTTAATTTGGATAGAAGTAAGATGATCCATACAAGTTTGATTGGTGTCTTCCACAATATAACTAACTTGCAGCAGAACTTTTATAGCTTTTCAAGTGATTGTTAAAGTTTAGAATTTTATTTGGGATACTAAACATGAGAAACTTTAAGGTGTCATAAGCTTTTACATAGTAGATGCACTCAAATATAGATCCTTGAAACTTGTGACCAAAAGGTGATCTTTATTATTAACTTGAGCATATTTACCTGGCAGCAAGCTGTTGTCATTAGAACATAGAGGTTATAGTTGACTAACAGAAGCACAATTAAGAAAATCGACTGGCCAATCCGATCAGGAAAACCATGATCCAGTTTTGTGACTGGTCTGGTTCTTCCCAAAGACCAGAAGTGTAAAAGAACCAGCCTGGACTGACCAATTCAGTTGTTTCTTTAATGAACCATGGAATCTTTTCGAGTTGAGTTCGTAAGAACTGGCCGGTTTTATAATATATTCAAAAGTTAGTACACCCTTATTTTCTAAATTAAATTGAATTATAATGAGATGCATTTCGCTAATTTCATTATTAAAAAAGAAAATCTTTTGCAATCTTCTCCATCAGTCCCTCTCGTTGATTTTCCTGCTTGTCTTGCACAGCTGTGCAGACACCTACTGTCATACCCAAGGAGTGGAGGATTAGGAGGAAGAGGAAGGAGAGGAAGAGCATGAAGGAAATTAAGAAGAAAGGAAGGAAGAGGAAGAGAGAAGGGAAAATAGAAGAAAGAAGAGAAGAGGAAGGAATAAAGGAGTGGAGAAGAGAAGCAAAGGAGAACAAGGGGAAGAGGAAATTTGAGCAAAGGAAGAAGGGAGAAGAAAATGAGAGGAACAAGGAGAAGTGGAGAGGAGTAAAAAGAGGGGAAAAAAAATTAAAAAGAAGAAAAAAAAAAATTTAAGCTCCAATCAATTGACCCACTAGTTCAGCAAGTACCTAGGGAAACAAAGCATGGTCCAGTCAATCACCAGTTAAATTCCAGTAACTATGTACTAAACACATTGATTGTATATTGCTGTTAAAACTTTTGACTTTACATAGAATAATTGTTCTATCTCAAAGAACTAATAAAATACCAGCAAATTATCTGATTATATTATGTTCAACCACTAGTGCCACAATTTTCAAAAAGGGGTCATGGGTTAGCACAGCAAGGATTTTAATGTCTAAAAAATAGGCATAACACACCTGTGGTCTTGGAGGATGTTTAGTGGTATGTGATCAAGCAAAAAGGAGAGAAAAGGTGCGGGCTCACATCTAGGCCAATTCACCAATTCTGTCAGATGTTAATTTTCAAATGTGCATGGAGTACTTGCCTAAACTTGTAAATCTGGTTATGATAGATCACCCTTCATTGTGACTTATTAGGTTATTAGGACTACAAAAGTCTCAAATCTGACTGCAAGTAGCCCTGTACTTGGCATAGAGTTGCCAAACACACTTCTATTGGCTTCATAAAGGGCCATTGACATTTTGTAATAGAGTAAAGATCTGTGAGGGTAAATTACATAGTTGATGCCTTGTGAAATTGTTTGACCAGAACTATTCTCAAACTTTGCCTAATTTTGGATAATAATCCTTTGTTATAGAATAGTTCACTTCAGACATCTTTACATTTAAATTTGTAATTGTTTTAAATTCTTTATTATTGAATATTCAAGGTGTATTATAATGCCTCTCTCTAGTAATGATAATCTTAATAGCCACAAAACCACTGCATTACAAGTCACTTAACATCACTATTTCTGTTCTTTTTATGTACTACTGTTACTATACATACCAAAATCTTGAGCATACTTCTAAACCAAATAGTCATGGTTTGCCATGTAGTGATACTTTATGTTTATGTAAACGTCATTGTTAAAATCCAGCATATGGAACATCTTGTGGTTCAATAGTGGGCATTTTCGTGCATAGTTATTATTGAGGAGTTCAAAATTTTAAGTTTAAGCATCTTGACATATACCTGCAGGTTTCCTTTTTTTGGCCTTCCAGCAGTGGTGCTTGTAGAGAGTATGAAAGAGTGTGGTGTGAGGTCACCAGGAAAGCTGGAGGGGCAATTACGGCCACTGTTATTCCTGTGATGTTTGGGAGGTATGTGTCCTTTGCCATATTTATACTTGATAAATATATGATTGTGTGTGAATTAATGTGTAAATAATTTCCTGAACAGATATCTGGAAGTTCCTGAAAGCTGTAATGGAATAGTGAGATTCAATTTCGAGTATATATGTGGCCGCCCGGTAATATTTTATTTCAATTTGTGAGTGTAAAGTTCCTTAATGATGGAACACTTTTTACTTGAAATACATATTTTTCATTTTGATTTATTTATTTTATGATAGCTTGACCATCAAAATGACTCATTATTAGGGATGACAGTACATGATTTTAATTTTAGAGGATTTGCTAGAAACAGAACATCAACTGGAGACTTTTTTATTTTCATTTTTTCAAGAATTATTAACTGGCAACCATTAATTTCCAAACTACTAGAGAAACTCATATAAGATATGGAAATAAACATAAACTAGAACTTATTAATGCACTCAACAAAGTTTTCTGATGACTTGCTAAATGATCTGGTGGTAAGATTTCTTTGCCTGAAGTAGCACTGGTTCATGAGATTTAGAACCAATGTGGTTCTACAACTTTCTAGATAATCTGGTTAGTTCATACTTGATTTTCTTTTTTGATTTAGATAGGCCTAGAAGCTTCTTCTTTAAATTTTACTATTTATTAGAGATGCTAATTTTTTCAGGGATATATTTAAATAATCCATGTATTTCTTTCCAAATGAGTTATGCCACTCTCTCGTTTGAGATAGATAATCTGGTTAGTTCATACTTGATTTTCTTTTTTGATTTAGATACGCCTAGAAGTCTCTTCTTTAAATTTTACTGTTTATTAGAAAATGCTATTTTTTTCAGGGATATATTTAAATAATCCATGAAATTCTTTCTAAATCAGTTGTGCCACTAACTCCTGTCTCAATTATAATCAGGTTGGGGCATCAGACTATATTGCAGTAGCTAGACATTACCATACAGTTTTCTTATCGGATATTCCGGTCATGAGTATGAAGATACGTGACAAGGTATTCTTTTTGCAGATATTCTTTATATTATTGTTTTCTTCACAACACTTGCATGAGAATTTAATTTGGCTTTTGAAATTTCTAGTTTCCTGCAACTTCAGTTTCAGTTAATGAGATTTGCTCTTCTTCCCATCTTTGTTCAGAATTTGCTTCTTTTTTTTTTTTTTGTAATTGTCAATTATCAAGACTCTCCGAGGGCATTAAAGAATATCCTTTCCTTTCTATTTCAATTTTCCTTTTTCTTTACTGTTACTACTAATAATTTTCTGTTTGGCACTTTCAGGCACGGAGATTTATCACTTTGATTGATGAGTTATACAATCATCACTGCTGTATTTTCTGTTTAGCAGCTTGTTCAATTGACGATCTCTTTCAAGGGACAGATGAAGGAACTCTTTTTGACCTTGAGAGGTACTTGTCAATGTATTACCATAGTCCTGTTACAAACACATTTACAGATGGAATCAGCAGAAAACTCTTCAACCTGTGACTTTGCAGTTTTCAGTTTGAAACTGAAACAGAAGGTGGAAAACTGCGTCGAGATGTTTTAGCAGCAGGTAGTGTTGGCTTGGGACCTGCCCCTTCCGGAATCACATCTTTATTGTCTGGTCAAGAGGAGATGTTTGCTTTCCGTAGAGCAGTAAGTACCTGCATCAATTTATTTTTTTTTCCACTCTTTTTTTTACGAACTCCTAGAAGTGTTTTAAGCTTATGAGAGTGGGGATTCTGTTATAAGAATCTTGTGAAGTGGGAATAGGCAATTATGTAACCAATTATCGAGCATTTTGTGTGGTTAAAGATGGTCATAATGGGAAAATCTAGTTTAACTTCTTAAAGTGAATGTTTTTTATTAATACATTAGATCTACAATGATACATGCAATTATGAGCTTAAGTGAGTCTATCTTACTATACTTTTCATAGACTTAGAAAAAATGTATGAGAACTATCGTAGGTTTTAATATAAAATTTATATTAAGAGGCTATTTGCAAAACTGATCCAGGATTTCTGCCTTTTAAGCACAAGCAATTTTTTCAAAAAGTTCAATTGATAGAGAGGTTTGGCTTTTAGAAATGTTGGGGTATTCAGCCATATACCCTCAGAAAGATAGTTTCTAGCAGGAAAGAAATAAGCCAAGGCAAATTTTCAAATCTTTTTACTCCTTTTTTGACAATGCACACTAGATACTGACAATGTGAATCAAAAGTCCTTTTCTGGTACCCTAACCACTGAGGTGTCTCCCTAAAGACAAAATGAAGTAATTGGAGTAACAAAAGTATAAATAATAAAGATAGGAAGACAGATTTGTGGGGTGTGGCTACTAGGAGACTTGTGACTAAGCATTGCCTGTGGACATAGTCATGTAAATACAATTTTATGAGTTGTATTTAGTTTGCTATTTAATTGTCATAACTTAATGCATCTTCCATTGTCCCTTGATATTTTTAGTAGCTAAATTGGCTTGAATGTTTTTTGAGCCTTTGAAAGTAACTTCATCATGATTTTCAAATTAGTAATGGGCGTTATTTGCAGGTGTCACGCTTGATCGAAATGCAGACACCATCATATAGGGATGGAGTTCAACTTTTTCATCCCTTGTTTCAGCAACACAATAGACGACTAACAGATCATGCGCCTGTCTCCCAGCTTCAGCCATCATCCCTGTGATGAGAAGCCTATTTAATTTCTACCGATTCTTGTCAGGTTGATGGGGAACAAATCTGTTTCTGTAGACGTCGTCAAGTTGCAAACTATATTTTATTGATTTCTAACAGTCATTCTTATGAGTTTGCTTGAATAAACTAATCAGTTAAGTACAAATAAATAGAACTGCAGCAACATTGGATGTTTTATTAAAAGCCACAGTACCTCTGTTGTGAACGTCAAAATTCAAGTGCTTTTGTTGATCCAATATAACAGTTAAAGTTGGAATCCTTTTCTTGGTGCATTTGGAAACTCTTAAAGTTGGAATCCTTTTCTCGGTGCATTTTTGTTTTATTTTTTCAAAGCCCACGTCCCAATATAACAGCTCGCTGGTAAACCTTTAGGTAACGAGATTTCCTGTGCTGTCAACCATATCTCAGCAGCACGAATGGAAACGGAAGGTTTGGTCCTGCAGTGCGAATAAAGGATATCACGTCGATCGGACGTATTGGGACTTGCAATCTCATGTAACTTCCTAAAAATATGCCCAGCAAACCCAATGTCACCAAACTAAAGTCTGGTTTTAATCTACTCTTAATTAGCACCTACGTGTAGATACTACCATGGTGGAATATATATAAATATAAATATAAATATATATATATATATATATATATGAGGACGCATAGAATTAATTGACGACCGTTTCCCATCCCTAATAAAGATTAAGGGAACAGCACAAACCGACATCCCACACGCTATGCAATTAATTCACAGACCTCTAGCGAGCATTTGATTATAATTCTCGATGGACTGGAGGCGCTGTAGATGGAGCTGCTCTCTGAAGCGCCTGATGAAGACATCGGCCACCTCGTTGATGTCCTCCTCTTCTTCCTCCGCTGCAAAGCGCTCCTCTCTTCTCACCTTGTTGACCGCGATATCCTGCGGCTGTAGGCCGGCGTCTCCTCCTCCAGCGACAAAATTAGCGGCTGAGGTATTCCTCTTGCCGTTTCTGCTGCTATTGCTTTGGCTGCCGTCTCTTAACGATGAGGCTTTGTGATCTGTGGGTGCCAATGATACGGCCGTGGCGTGGGTCGAAGAGGTGGTGATAGGGTTCCTCGCCATGGAAATCTTCTGCTTGGCCACTGTTGTCATCAGATGAAGCAACACAGAAAAAAGACAAGCCTGGTTGCTTCTTGATTATTAGAGACGAGACTCGAGGCGACGACCGACGTCCTCTGCTGCGTGCTGCTTGAGCTTAGGCCTGAAACGTGATGGGGGGCTTAGATGGTGTGTTATTTATAGTGTGAGACGCCGAAAGCAGTGACCTGGCATTGAGTTGTAACGGCGCCTAGACGACAGTGCCGTCATGTCTTCAACCAGACGTAACAGGAACATCTTACGCCGTCGTTACGTCGCCGCAAGTGATGCGGGGCGCCACCAGACGTGGATCGCCGAGCAACACGCCACGCACCGCGTTCGGGCCAGAGCAATGCTTTCTTTCTTACCCGTCCCGTCCCACTTACGTGCCTCGTTAGCTTGGGCCAAAATGCTGGGCCCCTTTGGAATGAATCTATACCGCCGTATCAGTATCACTAGAGACGGGTATGTTTGCTTGCATCATCAAATAACTCGGCGGTCGGTCCACGCAAGGATGAGGACCGCCCCGTGTTTTCTAAAATGCCGACGTGACATGGGCGGTGGCGGAGTCAAATGTGGCGGTGGGTGGGGAAGCGTGTGGGGGTTAGGATCGTCGCGATGGCCATCCGTGGACCGGCGCCGTTGCCTAATCCTTGTTTCCTTTTAATTCCTTTGATTCGTGGCAGCATCTGATTCGGCCAGAACAAGCTTTCTCAAGTGTGTCGTCGAGGTAGGTTGCAGCTTTTAAATGTTTTTGGTAAGCCAACAATAAGCAGTTGTCGACAAGAAGATTAGAAAGAGGAACGAGAGATTGAGAGGTGGTCAAAGAACTCGATGGAGATTGTGTATTTTAATATTAAATCTTAGATAAATAATTAAATTTATTTTCCAACCTCAACTTTATGGAAATTTGATGCCAGATTGAGATCTAAAATCTGCTGCTACGTCTTGCCAACCAAACAGCGGCAGATTATTCAGTTCCTCAACAGCTGACAAATCAGTATATATATATATATATATATAGTAACAGTTGCATAGCATCTTTAGCAGTACACATAATCAGTACAAATAAATGAAATATAAAGAGTAACAAATTTTTTTATACAAACAAATATAAGCATTTGTAACCGGGTGATTAAATGAAAATCATATTCAAATAGGATATCATAGTTTTCGTGAAAATTTTTTCTAAGAATAATTAATTATAAAAATAATGAATATACAAATCTCAAAATGCCAAAAATCCAAGCAACAATCTCAAAAAAAATAAATCTACTGTAGATCTTATCTAACTTGATATGAGAATACTATCTGGATGATTGAGAACATTCTCTCTGTGTTGTCCTTGTATTCTTCCCTTTTATTCTTTTATTTTTTTGTTATTTTTTTATCTTTTTTAAATCAAATTACTATTATAGCTTTATGTCTGCTATAGTTTTTCTCCCAATTTTTTACAACTACCACACTCGCCTTATTAAATCTAGGGTTAAATTAAAGAAAAGATGTGCTATGAGCTGTTAAAACCTACTATAGACTCAACTCGTGAGCTATCAGCTCAACATTCTATTCCAAATAACTTAAAGAGTCTTTTTTTTTTAACCCTAGCAAGCTAGTATTCAAAGCCGATGCTGTTGACAACATCAAAATGTGCATTCTCAATAAATTCATTTTTAAAAGAAAATGTGGACATCAAGTATCAAATTAAGCAAATTAAGATACTGTTGTAGCAACTAATGGACAAAGTTTATAAGATCTAAACCACAAACACAAGTGGTATTGTAAAAGGATGATGCAAACATAAGAGTGCTCACATTACAATTATCATGACCATAAATTAAAACGCTTCTCTATTCCACAAACACAAGTAATGTTTATCTATGGCTGTGCTCTCTACAAATATACTACACAAACACATCGAATATGATTTATATTATTTTAGTACTATATACCGGTGTACTGTACCAACTGAATGTTGATTAGTTGCAAAGTAAATTGTACAATTTACCCAAGATTTTTTTTTTTTACAATATTCTTTTTTTGATGGATTAGTCCGTAGGGTTAATGGGTTCAATTCCTCAATTACAGTGTTTGTGAATAGGCCTATAGTGTTTTTGTGGAGATGTCAAAATATTATAAGCTACTTCAAAATTACTATATATATGGAGAGATTTGCCAAAGTAGGGCAGCACTATATATCCAAGTATACAAACTTATTCCAAAATTCTACTTTCCAATTCCATGGAAACATTAGTCACAAATTAAGTTTAATGCATGCTCTTCATAATCATTCTCCACATTTGTCTAATAGAAGTGAAAAAAAAAAAATCATATTTATGGTATATAAATTTACTAAAATATGTAAAATAATATATAGATTCATATGAGAAACCCAAGAAGATTTTATCCATCAGAATGAACCAAAAAAAAATGCTTGAGATATATAAATCAATCCTCACTAGTAATGTGTAAATATCATTAGTTAAACCATATATTTTGGAACCATATGAGGATTTTCTTGATGATATATGAAAGAAAAAGAAAAAGGTATTGTGTAAACAAATAAAAAAAATAAATTTGATCTAACTATTAAAAAAATAAAAATTTACAAAGTTGAATGAGACATTGATAGCAATTAAGATTTTTTTAATTATACGAGGAAATCTTATTATAAGAAACACATATAAAGCAACCGAGTTCTGATGGCATGAAAAAAATAAATCATGAAGATGAAGATATATTGTGTTTCTTCATCTTCCTTATTTAAATAATCACATTTCATGGTATAATCATCACATTTCATGGTATAATCTACTCTTGCACGTGGGACAAAAGAAAAAGTAGGAGAAACAAGAGAGATGAGAGAGAATTATTCACTTCTAATAGCTATGAAAAAAATATCATGTGACAATAACTGTACACCACGAAGAAGATAGATTAGGTTGATGGTTACGAAAGAGGCAATTATAGTGATTCCTATGAAGCAATCATAATGAGTTAGCAATAAAAATCACAATGGTAAGAGCTAAGATTAGATTATAGATTATTGCTTTCTTGAAGTTAGGAACCGTAAATTCATGAATCCAAAAAGGAAAGAATTAAAATGAAATGTTAAAATTTGATTACATGATATCCCAAAAATAAGTGGCAAATGAACACTCAAAAAATATGTAAAATAATATATAGATTCATATAAATCGGATTCATATGAGACCCAAAAATATCTTATCGGCCAGAACGAACCAAAAATATAAGCTTAGGTATATAATCAATGCAAATACGATTAGTTAAAACATAGATTTTGTTGATGATATATAAAAGAAAAAAAAGGGCAACATATAAGACTAGAAGAGGAATTTAATTTGATCCAATTATTAAATAAAGAAATTTATTTCTTATTCCTATTGATGGACTAGAAGAGGAGACAACTTAAAAATGAAATGATAAATATCTTACGAAAAAGGATGATATCTTTTGTTGGGAAATCTCAACTTTTATATATTCATTCATTCCTAATCAAAATCATTAGGAATAAATGTTGTATCAAAATTGCATCAAGTTTATAACCTGATTCTAACTAATGAATATTATTTAGACGATTAATATGGGAATTTGCAAGTTGATTTTTCGATATTTTAGTTGGGACCGGATTAACTTTTTTTTACTGAAACTATATATATATATATATATACATACATATATATATGTCTATATATATATATGTATGTATATATATATATGTATACATATATATATATATATACATATATATATACATACATATAAATATATATATACATATATATATATACATATATATATATACATATATATATATATACATATATATATATACATATATA
>LVTN01000411.1:162447-173625 GCA_001649415.1 Musa itinerans
TCAAATTGGATCGGATTGGATCTCGGGTCACAAATATCGAGAATCCAAAGAGCATATATATATATATATATATATATATATATATTCCCTATGAAGGTTGGATTTTTCCTGGCCGTTCGATTAGGGCGGTCCCACAACGAAGACCAGATTCTTTTGGATTTCGCTGAACAAAATGAAACGAAAACAAGGACCAAAATCGTCTACGAAACGTACATTTCACGCGACCCCTTCCACCGCCGACCCAAGAAAGAGAACCCTAGCCCTCCACGTCATTGATCCTCCTCTTGGCCCTTTTCCTGACACTCATACCCAAATTTTACCACTCTGGCAATTGGATCAAGATGTCGGCTCCAGAATAAAAGGACTGGTATATCGGCGGTTATCAACGAACAGGTGAATGGTTTTGCTATTTTTTTATATACGCCGGCCTCACCTATGGCTTGCTTTTCTTCCTCCCTGTGTTCTCGGGAATTTAGGGTTCATTTTCCCCTCTTTTTTGTCTTGCGCGCGGCCTCACCGCCATACAGAGTACAACAAAGAGCTTCTTCTTCTTTTACTCGTAGCATACATGTATCGATGGATCGTTGCAATCCACAGTAGCTGAGAATTAGGCGTTTGGTCTCTCGCAGCTCGGATCTTCCTCTGCTCTTTCACGGTAACATCTCTTTCGCCGGATCGTTTCCATGTCCCCCCTGTGCTCTGATCTGCAGTAATAGCCCCTTTCTCCGCCTCCACCTATTTTTCCCCGGAAAAAGATCGTTTTTGATTGTTTGTGGTGACTGTGTATTTTCTTATGTTTTATGCTTTGATGTATCTTCTTTTCATTACTTGTTCTTTCGATTCTTTCTTTTTCCCTTCTAATTGGGTAGCTCGTTGCCGGCTGGATGGTTTTGACCGCCCGCCCAATCATGCGCCATCTGTTTGACGATGTTGATGTATGCCGAATTGTACTGCTTATTCTTTTTTCCCTCGGACAATAATCCTTAATAAAAACAGGAACTGTCTTTTGTTCTTTTTCTGAGTGCGAGATGTCACCAAAGGTGATATCTTTGCCTATTGGTGTCGATGTAGGAAAATCTTTCTTTTATGAAGATCCTACTCCAAATTCTATCTGATTGAGAAGCATAGTTTGTAATTGTACTTATAGATGATTTTGACAAGCAGAAGTTGCACTTATTCACAGTGAATTCGGCGATCTATGTGGCGTAGTCACGCAGAGCACGAGCTTGTAGGTTTTGCTTGATGAAATTGGTATGAGAACTGTCCATCTTATCTGTGCTTTGCTTGCTCTCGCTGCTTCTGTTTTTACTGAATGTTCTAGTTGGTCCACGAACCATGTCAGTGAAGCACAGCACTATGACACACTCTTGGTGCTGGACTACGTTCACATTATATTGCAGTCTGTGATTTCTTTTTTTGCACCACGAAAAGATGATCATCTGTGATTATTTCAATGAAAATTTGTCGCGTTCTTATTTAAAGTTTAAAGTCTGTAATTTCAGCTCATTGTTCATTGATTGCACTGTTTTGCCCCCTTCTCTAGGGACAGTATTGTAGCAAGAAGATTTAGTGGTTCTATTTATCTCGAACTAGTTGGAATGCCAAAGGAAAGGAGGGTGCGGTCTCTGTCCTTTGAACGGCAATCTCGTGCATTTCCTTTCTCAGCTAGTTCTTCTTCACGGAAGTCGCTTGACCGTGTGGAATCGGCCAAGGACATTAAAGAATGGGAGGAGGCTCTTTGCCCTGTGTGCCTGGAGCACCCCCACAATGCTGTTCTCCTTCTATGCTCCTCACACGACAAGGGTTGCCGTCCATTCATGTGTGACACCAGCTACCGTCACTCTAACTGTCTGGATCAGTACTGCAAGGCCTTATCTGGATCCAAGCCACCACAGGATGTCGATGGCATGCAGCAACCAACCAATCTATTATGCCCTCTCTGTCGTGGACTTGTCAGCGGTTGGACAGTGATAGAGCCTGCTCGCAGGCATATGAATGCTAAATCTCGGAGCTGCTCTACGGAATCATGTGTGTTTAGTGGCACTTATGGGGATCTAAGGAAGCATGCAAGGAAAGAGCATCCATCTACACGACCATCAGAGGCTGATCCGGAGCGGCAACAAGACTGGAGGAGGATGGAGCAACAGCGGGACCTTGGAGATCTTTTCAGCATGTTCCATTCAGCTGTTACTGAAGGCCAGGCGGAAGTCAGTATCGATGAGGATGATGAAGAGGACAGCAGCAGCATGGTTCTATTTCCTTCAGTCGCCGCCATGGTTTTGGTTGTGCATGTGCGTCAAGCAGGAGGAGATGACCCCGATCGATCATCTCAGCCACGGTTTTACATCACAAGACCCTCTTCAGGGGATTCATCGGGAAGCCGAAGGGGAAGTGGGGTGATCTCATTGGGAGAGGCCATAGGCAATTCAAGGTCCACTAGCAGGGAGACCCATGATGGTGGAGCTAATGATGATAGCAGATCCAGTGAGGCGGATACAGCTTCCCAACAGAACCAAGGATGATGATGCTAGTTATTTGTTTTGTGGCTGAAGCACTCGATCTCATCATCATTGGACTATGGTGAGCTGCTGCTGCTACTGTTGGTCAAGGATGGATGCTGGATCATGTTGGCATATTGCAATGTCAATTCCTTCTCTAGTCTCTTTGAAGCATTGAGCTAGCTGCTGTGTGGCCATGCGTCATGGCTAGCCACTGTTACTGCAGCAAGTTAAATTGATGGATGGTCATTATAAAGTTGTTCCAGATGTAATTTGTTGATGTTGTCAAACTGCTCAACTACATGATGACACGCACAGGCACACATAAAAAGAGAAGAAATTGGGCATTTTAATCAGTTGCGATGTCATGTTCTTTCAAAAGATCAATAAGTTCTTCATGTATTTGATGTTTTCTAATCAAATGCATGAATACTATTCTTGATATATGTCTGATGTGGTGGCCGGCCGATAGCAACACATGCCAGTTTTACCTTCAGGGAACAGAGGTTACTTGATCGTAATCATACGAATGTTCCTACTACTATAAAAACACCAGATAAAACAGACCAAGCTTATCACAATACATTTGCAACACTACAAGTATCAGCAGTTCCAGATTGAGTCGGACGCTATGTCACGTATACAGTCTGGTTGGATATACTTTTTGGAAGAGTAACAACCGCTCGATTAAGAGGGCGACCCATCGAGACGCAGCCTCGCAGTAAGCCACTCGCAGACCCTTCGGAACTCGCAGACTGCAAACAGTGCTAGTTTGGATTAATTCCTTGTTTTTATGTTTTAAGAGAGACTAATGTGCACAAGTTGGGAAGACTCAGTTGCTGCAGCTACAGAAGCATACCCATTGTAGGCCTTCAACGTGAGGTTTCGAAACCCAGACATCCTTAAAACACATTCTAGGGAACCACTCCATCCCCTGCAGAAAGAAGCATATAAGAAGACACTTGCGTGATTGGAGTTTTGATCCGACACTTCGTTGGAGATTGTCCCAAGTTCAAGACCAGCGGTACCTCTTCCATGGCAGAGCAGAAGTGGGAAGGAGGCAGCTCGCCTTGCAGCATCTTATGAGCTTTCCACTTTAATCTTCAAGCTCCTAGATGAAGAAGAAGAGTCGAATGTCATGCACTTGATCATACACCCAAGCAAACATATGGAAGAACCGAGAGATGCGATGAACTAAGCTGGAGCAGACCTGGAACATGGAAGCCAGCCGGTGAGAGCAATAACTGCGCTGAGGTTAATGGGGTGTCGACTTCCATTTCCATATCTTCCATGTGTGGAGCAAGTGGCAGAATACAAGGCAGCTGAAGCGCCCATACTGAACCCACTGATACCGACGTTTACTGTGACGGTGGGAGGTGTTCTTATCATATACATAACAAGTAACACAGCAAAGAACAGGGTTTAACCAGAGATAATTTCGCGTATATGACATGTTACTGATTCTATCTTGGATGTCTGGCTGCAATGTGCTTAATCTTTATATGTTTCTTTTTGCTACTGGAGTTCTTTAAATATGGTTAATAGGGACAAGATTAGCATCTGTTCATCCAAATGTATATTACACAACAACATTACCATCAGTTTATTAGATTTTATAATTTTATTTAATTTGGTAAGATATATTATAGATATAATTAAATTTTGATTATAGTTATTGGTCAATAAAAAAGAAATTCATGTTAAAATATAATTCCTCGAGAGATAACTTTGATGGGAGTAACTCTTCTAATAACTTATCCTAGATCCAATAGACCTCTAAGGGCTAAAAAAAAGTATCTCAATGCAATTGAGAGATTAAAGTTTTTCTCTCAAGCTCCTTAATTCATCAATCTAGATGATCCTGTGAAAAGATAGAAAGAGAGGAGAATGATCTAGTTCTCATTGCAAATTGATATCTCAGATCCGACGATAGGGGGCTTGTAGATCATATAAGGTTTATTCTTCTGAACAACAATGAAAGATATATATCGTAATATTATTAGATCTAATTTTATTTAATTTCAATCTTGACATAAATTTTTTTTCACATTACAGAAAGCATAATTACATATTTTATACTAACACAACTGACTCATATGGTAGAAGATTTACGATATGAGCAACTGAATCATCCAATCCATCAGCTTCATCAGGACCATCTTCTGAAGGCTCCCCTCGAACCCTATTAAAAACAACTTATAAGAGGTCAGAAAACTTGGGAAGTTTTAAGTCAAATAAATCTCTTGTTACAGTAGAGATCAGGAGTGAAGTTGCAAGCTTTGTACTTAAGCAAGCAAATGGAGGATTACATGCTGTACAGGAAAATTCACCAAAAATAGCCACAGGTCGGGTAGGAAGAGAAGGACATATCCACTTTATCTGCAATGGCAGGAAAAGGTGAGAGTTGAAAGTAATAAGCCATCGGAACATGTTTGGCGGTGGAAGGGCTTCCGGGAGCTGATACCACCTGCACAAGACAAGTAGAAGTTCCATAAGAAGACTATTCTCACGGCTCAAAAAAGCTTTAGTTGCAAGTCAAATGTCAATCTACTCTTTCAATCTTTTATAACGCTTAAATAATCTCTGGTCATCCTTATTTTGATTGCACATGTGAATATTTCCATCCCATCTTTTAAGAAGCAGATACACCATCATCATCATCATCACCAATAAAATGAACTACTTAAAAGTTGGTCATGCGTATATTCGGAAGCTCGATCGACTCTATCAAGTAACTACACAATGATGGATGATGCTGCCACTCTTCTGAGCATAATCTTTCTTTGTCTATTCTTTTCTGAGAATACAAAGAGCATACTCTCCCATGTAAACAATCACCTGGGCCAGATACTTCTTTCTGCATCTGAAATAGTAAACTACTAATCAAGCATGTGATCATCTGGCAGTCTTACATTAAGATAAAAGGTGGAAGCAGAAAGCAACAGCACCATACATATCAAACATGCACACTGATTATTATGCAAAGAATGGGGAAGAATTGCTAGCTAACAAGGATGCTAAACTTATGGTCCAAAGACTTGAATTAGATAGAAAAAAGAGATGGAGCTATCATGTAGAAGAGGAAAGACAAGATAAAAGTATTCTTTATTTTATTATAAAGAAATTTACTATAACTTCAAAAACTGTATATCTTTCATAACCCAACACATGAGTTTATATAACCCCACGGATACATTTCATTCATTACATTTAATAAAAATCTCTCTTCTAAAAAAACGCTTCTTTAAGAACCAATAGTCAACTTAATTTATTCTTCTATAGACCTTTAATATATTTCACCTCTTCATATGATGAATATTTTTATGGTGCCTTACAAGTTTAATTCTAATATTTTTCTCCCTTAAATTTGTTCCATCTATTTTACCAAGTTTCTTTCAAAGTTATTGAAATACTTCAAATTTGAGTAATTTTGTGAGTATATCAACTATTTGTTTACTTGTCTTAACATGAAGCAACTCTACTTCTTTAATTTTGAAATAGTATTTTAGAAAATGAAATCATGTGTCGATATGCTTCGATCTTTCGCAATAGACTGGATCCTTGAATAAGGCAATAGGTAACTTATTATCAACATAATTCTTGGTTGACTTCTCCTATGTCACATGAAGTTCTTGGAGTAGTCTTCTTAACCATATAGTATGACAAACATAAGAAGATGTTATATATTTTACTTCACAACTTGATAGAGCAATGATAGATTATTTTTTTGAAGACTATGTGAATATAGCTTCACCAAGATAAAATATAAATCTAGTAGTACTTTTTCAATCATCATAGCTTCCAACCCAATCATTGTCACTATATCCAAGAGTTCCAACTTTTTAGATGATGAATAGAATATACCATAATCAATTATCCCTTTAATATATCATAATTTTTTTTTAACATCCTTTAAATGAGATGTCTTGGGAGCTTCTATGTATCTTCTTATTAAACCAACTCCAAATAATATATTAGGTCTAACGTATGTCAAATATCTTAAATATCTAACTAGACTTTTATAATAAGTTAGATTAATTGATTTACCTTCATATTCCTTAGTCAACTTGGTGCTATATTCTACAAGTATATCTATAGGGTGACAATCTTCTATGAAAAACTTTTTAGAATCTCCTTTGCATAATTTTCTTATGAGATAAAAATTAATTCATTGTCTTGTATAGCTTTGATACCAAGAAAATAAGTCATTAGGCCCAAATCAATTATCTTAAAATCCTTCCTAAAGTGCTTAAAATATTTAATCATGGAGATACTATTACTTATAAAAATTAAATCATATATATATAGGCATACAAATAGGATATATCCATTAAAGTTAAATTTCATATACAAAGTATATTTATATAGATATTCAAAAAAAATATTTTAAATAAAATAAGTATTTACATGAGAATTTCATGTTATGGGGCTTATTTAAGCCTATAAAGAACTCTCTTTAACTTGTTTATCTTGTCTTCTTATTCATAAATAATAAAATTAAGGAGTTGTTGAATATATATATCTTCTTTAAGAAATTCATTAAGAAATATTGATTTGACATTCATTTATAAAAATTTTTATTTCATTTGAACTACTTGGGAGATAAGGAATCTTACTATCTCTAATCGATCAATTAGTGTGAATACTTCTTCATAGTCGATCTCATATTGTTGTTTGTATTCATTTACAACCAATCGGGCCTTGTATTTCTCTACCTCTCATTATGCATTTCTATTTATTTTGAAGATCCACTTAACATCGATCATTTGGTAGTCTTTTGGAAGTGTAATAAGCTCCTATGTATCATTTTTGTTAATAGTATAAATTTTCTTATTCATAGCTTATCGTCATTTTTCTTCTCTACAAGCTTCTTTAAAAGTTAATGGACCATATCCTACAAAAATATAAAATAAAAAAATATCATTATTATTAGTATCAATCTTTTGAGTCACATCATATAGCTCCAGAATCGTTTTTGTCCTTCTTATAATCAGACTTCTTGAATCATGTGATCTAGTTAATGTAGGTAATGATTCAAACAAAGACTCTTTAGTGCTTGCTTATATTATATCATCCTCTTCTAAAGATATAGCTTTCTTATGCTGCTTATCAATTTTCCAATTCCAAAAATATATTGTTCATTGAACTCAACATCTCTTAATATCACAATTTTGTTTGTGATAAGATTTTAGAGTTTATAACCACTGGGATTCTTAGTATAATCTAACAAGATATGTTTCTCAATTTTATCCTCAAGTTTTGTATTCTTTTCTTTCGGTATCTTAGCAAATGTAGCGCTTTCAAAAATTCCCAAATAATTGACTCTTGATTTCTATAGGCTCTATACTTCTTATGGTATAATATTACCAATTCATCTGATCGAAAACCTATTAAGCAAATAAATTACATAATCAACAGCATCTCCCCAAGATTCTTTAGGAATCTTTTTCCTTTTACATGCATCACACTATATTAATTATAGTCTTGTTTTTTCTTTATAAGATAAAATTTTGTTGAGATATATATAGCATAATGAATTAATATAAAATTTATTATTTTTATAAAAAAATTTAAATTCATTTGATATGTATTCACCACCCCTATTTATTTTTTAATATTTAATTTTATAATCACTTTGTCTTTCAACCAAATTCTTAAATTTTTTAAATTTATCTAAAACTTGTTTCTTTTTCTTTAATATATAAACCTAAGTTTTGCTATTATGATCACCAGTGAAGGTAAGAAAATACCTACTTCCTCCAAGTGATACTAGGCTGATAGGACCACAAACATTTAAGCGCACCAAATCAAGTCGATGCTATGCATTTTTTGTTTTTCTTAATTTGAAAGGCTTTTTTTCTTGCTTGCTCATGATATATACTTCACATAACTTTGATGGGCAATCAATTCTTGATAATCCTATTACTGTTAGGATCAAGAGCTGGCACTAAAAGGGGGGGGTGAATTAGTGCAGCGGTAAAAACGTCAACTTCGTTAAATCTTTTCGTACGATAAAACCGATCTCGGAAAGATATTAAACTTTAAAATGTTTGCAAGAATGTAATGAGTAGTTAAGAAGGTTTGCAGTAAGGTAAATTGCACAAAGGAAATGCAAACCAGAGAACACGCCAATTTATAGTGGTTCGGTCGTCGTGACCTATATCCACTCCACTGATTCCTCTTCTGTCGAGGCCACCGGCATCCACTATCGGTCTTCCTTCAATAGGCGAATACCAACCACCTTTTACACCCCTCTTCTTCTTTTACCGGGTTTAGGAGATAACCCTTACAAGCACACACACTCCTCTCTAAACAGAAATCTAAGTTTAAGCTAGAGGAGGGGATTCACTTATGATTGCAACAACGTTTTCTCACTTTTAATCTCTCTGTGCTTATGTGCTTTAACCAGGGATGAGAGGGGTATTTATAGGCTTTAAGTTGATTCAAACTTGGAGCCTAAAAATATCTCATCTCGGGTTTCCTAGGTATGGGCGGTACCACTGCCTGCGCTGGGCGGTACCACCGCTTACCAGAGCTCGGAGACTGAGCTCTGGCGGTACCACCGCCTAACAAGGGTGGTACCACTGCTTGATAGAGCTCGAAGACTGAGCTCTGGCGGTACCACCGCCTAACAAGGGTGGTACCACTGCTTGATAGAGCTCGAAGACTGAGCTCTGGCGGTACCACCGCCTAACAAGGGTGGTACCACTGCTTGATAGAGCTCGAAGACTGAGCTCTGGCGGTACCACCGCCTAACAAGGGTGGTACCACTGCTTGATAGAGCTCGAAGACTGAGCTCTGGCGGTACCACCGCTTGACAAGGGCGGTATCACCGCTTGACAAGGGCGGTACCACCGCTTGACAAGGGCGGTACCACCGCTTGCAACATTTACTACCGACGGTACCACCACCCAGTTTGGACGGTACCACTGCCCAGACCACCTGGGAGACCGAGTCTCCTAAGCGATGCCACCACCGGCCCTAGCGGTGCCACCACCGGCCCTAACGGTGCCACCACCGGCTAGGCTTTCAACATTCTGGTTGGGCCTTGAATCCGGCCCAAACCAACCCAACTTCGGGTCCAGTTGGCCCCTAATAGAGTTGATGGGATTACCTCCTAATCTCAACTCCACTTATGTGCTAACTATGATTCCTAAGACATATTCTAAGCATTCTAGTTTCGGTACGTCAATTGCTTCTTCTGACGAGCTTCCAGCGATCTTCCGGCAAACTTCCGATGAACTCCCGGCAATGTTCCGGCGTACTCCTGGCAAGCTCCTAGACTTCATGACGTTCTTCTTGGTGAGTTCCGATGAGCTTCTTTGGTAAGCTCCTGGACTTCTCGGCAGAGCTTCCGACGAACGTCCGGACTTCCGGCGAACTCTCGAACTCCCAACGAAATCGTATCATTGACTCCGGGACTTCATTTTGCTTTATGTCTTTCTATCGTAGTTAATCCTGCACATGTAAAAATACACTTCGATCTAGATAATTAATACTAAGCATTAATCATGTTGTCCGGCATGTCATTGGTCCCTCGACGTTTCGTCCGATTCTTCGGCGCATCGTCCTCTCTTGCGATCTATTGCCCAATCGGTCAGTTGACTCTGCAACTCCGATATCCTTGGCGTAATATCCGCTCTTCTTGGCTCGATACTCGAATCCATGGCCCGAAGCCTTCTGGCGATACGTCGACTGATCCATCGGCTCGACATCTAATCTTCTGACATGTTTTACTTTGGCACAACATGATTTTTCCTGCTTTAATTGTCTCATCCTAATCGAAGCATCCTGCGTCACTCAAAACACAAATTAAATCATAAACACATATCAATTGGTTTCATCATCAAAATCTGAGATTCAACAATCTCTCCCTTTTTGATGATGATAACCAATCGATGACGGAGTTAATCTTTAACTCCCGGAGTTTAAACAAACTTTCTGTATCAGTTTGGCATATTGATAGAAACTCTTGGATTCAAAAATCCAAGAAACATGTCATGATCAAATCATGCATAACATCAACATACTTCTCCCCCTTTGTCATCAACAAAAAGAAGTCCAATTCTCATATATTTAGAAGTACAAGTTCAAATCATTGCTTATTAAACATAATTTCCAATTTGATCATTATGCAAGATAGCAATAATTAAAGATGTGCAAGTTTAGCATGTTTGCTTTTGCAATGTTCAAGCTAGCAAGTGTTTGAAAAAGAAAATAAGTTTTGCAACATACAAGCTAGCAATAATTTAGAGTTGTGCAAGTTTGCAAATTTGCTTTTCTTTGCGATATGCAAGATAGCATATTTTTGCATCTTCTTGAGATTTCAAGCTAGCAATTTCTTCTCTTTTGAGAAGTGCAATTATTTTTGCTTCCTTTGCAAAAACACAAGCTAACAAAATATTACATTATTTTACAACATAGAAGCTAACAATTTGAGATGTTCAAGAAGCAAGTTCCTTCTTCTCTTTTGAGAAGTGTAATTTTTGCTTTCTTGTTGAATTATGCAAGCTAGCTAAATGCAAGATAATAAGCTAGCAAGAGATAATGTTTTACATGAAGTATGTTTGAATCTTCTCTTGACTTGTGCAAACTAGCTAGCAAGCTAGCTATCTCCCCCTTTGTCATTGTCAAAAAGAAGGGAAGAATACAATTTTGTATCTCTTTTTCCCTTTACAAT
>LVTN01000411.1:188578-218209 GCA_001649415.1 Musa itinerans
GAATAGACATAGGGACTTGTTTAGCTTAGCAAATGTCTAAGGATTTCATAGTTAGCACATAATTGGGCTTGGATTTGGGCCAACCCAATTAGGGGCCAGCTAGGCCCATGTAAGAACTATGTTGGGCCTAATAAGAGGCCCAAATAGTGCCCTAAGAAGTCTCACTATCGTGGCACAGTCTTCGAGACTATGTCAGGCGGTGGTACCGCCAGTCTAAGTAGTTGTACCGCCCTTGGCAAGGTGCCAAGCGGTGGTACCACCCAGCATTGCCCCCCAAGCGGTGGTACCGCTAGACCTAGGCGATGGTACCGCCTAGGGCAGTATCAGTGTCAAACTGACACTGGGCGGTGGTACCGCCCAACGCAAGCGGTGGTACCGCCCGTGCTCGGGGAACCCGGGATGGGAAAGTTTTAGGCTCCAAGTTTGAATTAACTTGAAGCCTATAAATACCCGTCTCATCCCTGGTTAAAGCACATAAGCACAGAGAGTAAAAATAGAAAGAAAAACTGCTGCAATCTTGTGTGAAACTCCTCTCAGAAGTTCTAAGTGTTAGAATAGGTTGAGAGAGGAGAAAGTGGGGGTGTAAGGGTTATCTCCTAAACCCGGTAAAAGGAGAATCGAGTTGTAAAAGGTGGTTGGTCTTCGCCTATTGAAGGAAGACCGATAGTGGATGCCGGTGGCCTCGACGGAAGAGGAATTGGTGGAGTGGATGTAGGTCACGACGACCGAACCACTATAAAACTACTATGTTCTCTGGTTTGCACTTTATTCTTGCTATTACGTTACTGCAAACCTCCTTAAGTGCTTACTGCCTTCACTTCATTACGTATGCTTTCAAGTTAAGTTTTCGAAATTGGTTTTTCGTCGGAAACAGTTTTTATCGTACGAAGTTTTTTGCAGACGTAATTTTTACCGCTACACTAATTCACCCCCCTCTTAGTGCCGACCTCAGACTCTCGATCCTAACAGTTAAGTGCCCTCTTCTCTAGTGGTGATCTACACAATAGGGCTACAATGACGCTCCTTAAATCACTACCCAAATCTCTATACATGTTATCTGAGGAGGAGAAAGAGAAAGGAGAATAGGAGATAAGAATCAGAGAAAGGAGAATAGGAGATAAGAATCAAGAAAACCTCTAGCCTATGATCCTTTGATTTCCTTCTATTTATAAAGATCCCCTGTTAACTTAATTCTGATAGACCCTACCCTATTGGGTATTAAATCTCCATCCAACTACCCAATCCACTTAGATTAGTAGATTTTTATCTAATAATCTCTCATTGTCTCTTATTAGATCTCATCCTTAGGATCCAATAATTCAAGAGCTTATTGGATATCTAATAAGATAGGGGCTCCGACGGACATCTCATATCCGAACTTTTACTCATCGTAATGTCTATCGTATGTGTGTGACCCTCTAGGCCCAATATCGAGCTGGCCATGAGTCATACCTATCAGAACTCCTTCTAGCTTAATGAATTATTATCTCCATAATAATTCACTCAACTCATTGACTATATAGGTGAATTATTATCACATCCTCTCTTGCCCCTTCCTCGGGCATAGGCATCACTATATCAAGGACGTACATGATTTTCTCTATTATGAGAATAATTCTCAAGTTATAGAGCCAATCAGTATAATTTGGACCAGTGAGGTGGTTGACATCAAGTATGTCACGTAAGAGATTTAAAAACGACATATTTCTAACAAATAGGAGATGTAGCATAAATAAATAATATATAAATTTTATAAAAAAATAAACAATCAAGATATTGACTTCTATCTTGATGTGCTTCCATTATTTTTCTAGTGAGTCACTCGACACCCTCAACACATGAAATAGAAGTCTCCAACAGACTAGAGTGGGGATCAAGATCCAATCAACATCTTAGTGTAACCTCGAGGGACTTGACTAATCATACTAAGCTCAAAAGATAAGCAACTCTTGTCGATCATAACTCTTTATGATTCCTATTCTGTTCGAACTTCGAACCACCATGGTCCCGAGGGATTCGACCAACCATGATGTTCGGTTAAGTCAATATCATCATTACAAGATGAGTCTAATTCGATGATATACCCTTAAGGGACTCGACCAAGCCATATCCTCAGGTCACCAGTGACATCTCTATATCATAGGCAAGATAGCGAATCGCAAAAGAGGTGAGCCTCGAGGGACTTGACCAACTCAACCTACGTCGAAAATCGGTCCCTACCTATAACAATGGAAGGCCACGTGGGTTAATCTAATTGCCTCAGCTTTACCGACTTAATATTATCAAGATAGGAGATTTTAATTTGGTCTCCTAATATGACATGTCACACACATATATATTTAATATATATCTACATCATATACAAATATATACACATATAGTAGATGTATAAACAATCACACATCACATGAGCAATCACACAAGATGATTACGGACCATAGCCTAATGTGATCAGGCCCGAGCCAGTGGACCTAATCACTCATATCAAGATCTATTTATGCAATGGTGCATCTCCATGCCTTGTGATCATCCATCTCGTCCTCATCGGTTCCATCGGTATCTCGACGCATCTTCATACGTCTTGATCGTTTGTCTTGGCCTTATGGATCCCTTTATTGCTTCTACACTCCCGCTGTGTCTACCTGTGTAATTACAACTTAATCATAGGCACGCTGGCTCGACAATAAATGAGAAATAAATTGAAGGCTCGTAAGCTCCAATAATAATAATAATAATCACATGTACACATACATCATACGATACATGATCATCCGTCCATATCATACATTACATATAAATAACATTATATAGGACTACAAGATAATAATAATAGTTGATTAAAATTTTTAATTAACTAATATTTTTCTGAAAATTTTAATTAACTAATAATTTTTTGAAATTAGGGACATATAGGAAATTTTTTGAATTATGAGGTGTATTTTCGTAATTTAGACAAAATGACATAATTCAAAATTTCTGAAATTCTGAGGGGCAAAACAATCTTTTGCCCAAAAAAACCCTACTTCCCATTCTCCTTCTCCCCTGCGTTGCGACCGCCACCACCCTGCTAGTGGCGACCACTGTGGGCGAGTGCACCCCTGCCCGCAAGCGATGCCGCCCTTGCTCGCGGGCAGTTCTGCCCATGGGCACTTGTGCCCATAGGTGGCGGTGCCGCACTTGCGGGCACCTATGCTCACAGGAGGCACTGCCACACTTGCGGGCGCCTCTGCTCGTGGGCACAATGCTTGCAAATGACGTTGTTGCCCTCTCGGGCATCGCCGCTACAAGTGTCGTCAACCCTTGTGGGTAGGCCACCTGCAGGTGCCTACCGTGTAGTTGCCTACTTGCAGTCTATAGGCTCCCGGTTGTAGGCGACCAACTATTGGCCGTCGGCCACCTACGTGCTAATCATAGGTGCCCTGCAAGCCAATCACGTGAGTGATGAACGTGTGACTTGACACAGTTTTTTTATTTATTATTATATTTTTAACATTTTATCACTTTATATTAACTGTTGCTTGAATATATTGTGATGTCCATTGGTCTGTGCAATGGGAATCGGATTATGATGAGATCACAATAATGAGATTGATTCGTCTTTAAACACAGATCCTAAATAATCCCGGTCATATGTTACTCGAGACACTGGAAGAAGAACTGCAAAGAGTACCTTGCAGAGAGGGTGATGTTAGGATCAAGAACGACACTAAGAAGGGGGCGGTAAATTAGTACAACATATAAAAATGATCAATTTAAATGATTTCGAAAAACTTCATATGGTGAAACTCTTAGTTTTATGAAAAACCATTTTAAGAATATGTTTGACTCGAATAAACTTGTAAGTGAGTAGAGAAGAGGGGATTGGACAGTTTATAATGAAGTAATGCAACAAAAGTAAAATACGCACCAAGAACACCAATTTTATAGTGGTTCGGTTGTCCAACTTACATCCACTCCTGATTCCTCCTCCATCAAGATCACCGACGTATACTAATGGTCTTCGTTCAATTGACAAAGACCAACCACCACTTTATAGTACTTTCTCCTTTTCATGGGTTTAGGAGACAACTCTTTCAAGCCTCTCACCTCTTCTTGGATGATTGCAAAACTAAAGAGAGAGAGGAGAACACTTTGTACTTTTACAACATTTTTACACCACAACACTTCAAGATTTTTTTCACACTTTGATTTCACTTTGTTGTCCTTTCATGTAGAAAAGGGTGGGGTATTTATAGGCCCCAATGACTTCAAAATTGGATCCAAAAAGTGTCTCATCCTGAGTTTCCAAGGTATTGGCGGTACCATCGCTTGCAGCACTGACACTGGACAGTACCACCGCCCAATTTGGTAGTACTACCGCCTAATAGAGCCTCAGAGACCGAGCTATGATAGTACTACTACTTGACAAGGCAGTACCACTTCACCCCTACATTTCCCAACATATCCTACTTCTAAAACAACACCATCATGATGAAGTTAGTCAAATAAAATTAGGAACAATGTATTGGATTATGATAGGACATGATAACTATTTTTTATATCTAATAAAATAAAACATGATTGAACTATCAACAAAAGATATAATGCTTCCATATGGTGGTTTAATTACTAGACTAATGCGTGCACATGACATAGTTATCCCAAAACTAGATCGATTCAGTGTAATCAATATAAACCTATTAAGGAGTTTAAGATGTATAGTAAGAAACAAAATTTGGACTAGATTATCAGGAGGACTGATCCTCCCTCACTTGAATCTGAACCAAAAACACTTGTATTTAAGAAAAATCAATCTCCTCCTACCAGTCCCTTTGAGGCAACACCTCCAATAGAGCCACACCCTCCTTATTTGTCAATTCCATAGTAACTCGACTAGATCAAATTGAACTACATCAAAATCAAATCTTAATCGGGATGCAGCAAATTTATCAACAACTTGATACTTTGTTTACACATTTTGGATTACCACCACCTGAATAGCTTATATGTTTCTCCTTGTTAATGAAGAAGAAAACTCTTTAGTATCCTGATAGGCTGTACTCTTACACTCTATGATGTACTTTTTGACGTTATGTATGTTTCAATATGCACTACTTGATGATGTTATGCAACACTCTAAGAATTAGGCATGATAAATCTTTTGAATGCGTAAATTACTTGATACATTTTTCAAATTTCTCGGTCATCTTTCTTTCTCATGATATTTACAAAAGAAAAAATTTGACTTTTGGTATTTATAAATTGATGTCTTACAAATTGATGTCATATTTTGGTATTTACAAATTCCTCCTTCTATTTACAAAAGAAGAGCCTTGGTTCATGGATTTTTGGACTAATGACTTAATTAATTCCTTTGAATCCTTCTTCCTTCTATTTACAAGAAAAGGAATTTGATTTATGAAGTTTATTCATGGATTTTTTATCCCTCATTTAATGATCCTTTCCCATGAATTCTTCCTCACTCTTCTCATGAAAGATGAATTTTTATTTAAGGACTTTTAGTATGTGATGATCATTTGCAAGAATAGAGATTTGATTTTGTATAGACATTTTGATCCTTTATGATGAATCCTCTCTCTTTGCTATAGTAGAAGCTTGATTTAATGAAACTTAACTTTCATGAATTTGGTTCTTGATTTCTTATGGAGAATGAATTCCTCCCTTACTCTTCTTCCTCTTCTTATTTTTATGACAAAGGAAGAAAGAAACTTGCACATCTCAAGAAGAACTAAAAAGCTTTTGCATATTTAAACAAAAAATACTAGCTTGTCCATTTCAAAAAACAAAAGTAGTTATCATGCAAAGTTTTTGCTTAACTTCTCATTTTTTTCTGCTAGTTTGGATAAATTGGTGTAGAACTTACTTGAATATTTTCTTTAACATTTGAATTGTTGAATAGTTCTCCTTTTTGTTGATGATAAAAGGGGAGAAATGTGACAAATTGATGACAACTTGGCATTATGAATGTTTGAAATAATATGTAAAATGTATCGTATCGTAAATGCTTGAATGTATTACGAATGCTTGAAATATGATTGGTATCACCAAATATATCATAAATACTTAAAAAATATTAAAATATATTGCATATACATCTTTATGTATCGTAGATACTTGAAATGTATCATGAATACTTGAAACACATCGTAATGTGGCATGGATACTTGAAAATATTCTATTCTTAAAATCATGCTTAATTTCCTATTTCCAATTGGTATCATGCCTCAGATTGATGAATTGTCATCTTTTATCAAACTTAATATTTGAATCTTATTAAATTTCATATTTGAAATTTGTATCATACTTGAAAATGATGATTGTCTATCATCATTCGATATTAGACTTAAAAATGGATGTCATGTCTTAACATCATTTTTATTGTGATAAATATATGGTATCATATTTTGAGATGGTAAATCATGATTAGTATCATGATATGCATGTCAATAAGTTTAAATGTATATAACTTATCGGTTTGATGCTTAAATTCAAAGGTCTTGAATTCAAGAGTATCTTTTCTCAAGTGTGGCATATAGATAGGGGGAGTTAAGGTTAACTCCGTTATCAATTGATTGTAATCATCAAAAGGGGGAGAATGTTGAATCTCAGATTTTGATGATGAAATCAATTGTTAAATTATTTGATCTAATCTATATATTGAGAAAAGTGCACGGGATTAACTATGATAGCGATCAGGGCATAAAGTAAAATAAAGTGTTGGAGTCAAGATCGAGAATTCGTTGAGAGTTCAAGAGTTCGTCGGGAGTCCGGAGGTTTGTCGAAAGTGCCATCGAAATTGGCCGAGAAGTCCAAGAGCTTGCCAAAGAAGCTTATCGAAACTCGCCAAGAAGATCATCGTGTAGTCCAGGAGCTTGCCGGAAGTCCGTTGGAAGATTGTTGAGAGATCATCGGAAGTCCACCGGAAGATCGCCGGAAGCTCAACGGAAGAAACCTAGACTTACTAAACTTGTTTTGTTTAATGTCTGCTTTAAAAATTGAAGTTAGCATATAATTAGGGTTAGGATTGGGAAGTAATCCCATTAAACCTATTAAGGGCCAATAGGGTCGGAATTGGATTGGTTTGGGTGGGATTCAAGGCCCAAATAGGTTGTTGAACCCTATCTAGCAATGACACTACCAGACTAGGGTGGTGGAACCGCCCAAGGCTCAGTCTCCAAGAAGACTGGGGGATGGTACTGTTAGGAAATCTGGGAGTGAGATCACACGCACAGCGGAAGAACAAAAAACAAAATCCTCAATTTCCCAAAGATTTGTTCGTTATCGTGTGAAGATTGGTGCGTAAAAATATGTGAAACTTAAAACTGTGTATAGAATAGATTGTGTTACCTAAGGAGATCGTATATCCCTGTTTCCCTGCAGATCTCTAGGGGAGGGTATAGGAGGTCAAGCACCCTCCTCTCTAGCGGTGAGTGAAACTTAAAACTGTGTATAGAATAGATTGTGTTACCTAGGGAGATCGTATATCCCTGTTTCCCTGCAGATCTCTAGGGGAGGGTATAGGAGGTCAAGCACCCTCCTCTCTAGCGGTGATCCACACAACAGGGCTACGATGATGCTACTCAAAACTCTAGACCTGCTTTGAGGTGGAGAGGGAGAGGAGAATACGCGAGGCAAGCAAAGGCTCTAGCCTATGAACCATTGAATCCCTCTTATTTATAGAAATCCCCTGTCAACTTAACCCTAATGGATCCTCCTGGGTATTGGATCTTCATCCAACTACCCAAGCCTCTTAGATTAGCGGATCTCTATCCAACAATCTCTTATGGGCTCTTATTGAATCTCATCCATAGGATCCAATAATTCAGGTACTTATTAGATATCCAATAAGATAGGGGCTCCGACGGATATCTCATATCCGAACCTCTACTCATCGCAACACCTACCATATGTGTGTGACCCTCTAGGCCCAATATCGAGTTGATCGTGAGTCATACCTGTCAGAACTCCTTCTGGCTAAGTGAATTATTATCTCAATAATAATTCACTCGACTCATCGACTACGGACATACTAGGCCACTACGCTGCAGTCCCCAGATGATACAGGGGAATCCAATCCATTGGACCTATCTGTCCTCAGTTACTATATACCTATAGTCCCTCATCCATCTAATATCCCAGAGACTGTATACCGGGTATGGTGTTGTCAAACCCATATGGTTTCTACTCGAGTCTCGCTCTAATCAGATTCTCCTAGAGAACTCTTTCTCTCTCAATCTGAATGACCCTGGCTAGGGATTTGTCTGAGCAGGAACACATGGGATATTCCTCTTATGACACCGAGAGTGAATGATCCTCTATAGACACTCAATAGACCTCGTAAGGTCAACTACCACTCCCGATGATCGATTGTACTAGATCTGGGATATCCAAACCTATAAGTCCGGTATCAAAGAATGGAGCACTCATATAGGACATCCTTGGTGTCTCAAGTCTAAGGACCAGATACACCATTGGGACTACGGAATCGCTATATGACAATAAGACATCATCAACCATTCAACATTCCGTAAGCGGATCAATCAGTGAACTCATTCTCCAATAAGTACCTGTATTGTATCCCTAGTGTCCCCACATGAGCAGCTATGAGACCAGCTGCATCCATCATATGGACGGGTATATAGTACACCAATCTATCCGGTTATCTTGATGTTCCTCTCGAGTAACCTATGATCGGGATTATTTAGGATCTGTGTTTAAAAGTAAATCAGTCTCATTATCGTGATCTCATCATGATCCGATTCCCATTACACAGATCCAAGGACATCACAATAAATACATGCATATATGCAATAGTCAATATAAAGTGATAAATGCCAAAATATAATAAGTAAAAAGATTTCGTGTCAAGTCACACGTGCCATCACTCACCTGATTGGTTTGTTAGGCACCTATGACTAGCAATCTCGCACTTGACCTAAAGTCAATCACCTATGTGTCTAATCCCCATCAAACCCCTGTGACGCTCAAAGACAATCTGAGACGACCGCTTTGTTTGTGGATCTACAATGTTATCTTCGGATGGAACTCTTTCCATTACTACATCTCCTCAAGTCATGATTTCTCTAATAAGCTAGAACCTCCTCAGAACACTTCTGATGAGACCCGTGTTCCCTTATTTGAGTAATCGCTCCATAGTTGTCACAATATAAGGAATCAGCTCCTCGTTACTTGGCCCGACTCCTAGATCTGTAATGAACTTTTTCATCCAGACTCCCTCCTTTGCTGCCTCTGTTGCAACAATGTACTTCGCCTCTATGGTCGAGTCAGCAGTAGTATCTTGTTTGTAACTCTTCCAGCACACTGCTCCTCCATTCAAGGTATACACATACCCGAAATTCGACTTGCTATCATCGACATCAAACTGAAAACTCGAGTTTGTGTAGCCTTCAACCCTGAGGCTACTACCTCTATATACTAGTAAAAGATCCTTAGTCCTTCTCAAGTACTTATGGATGCATTTTACTGCTTTTCAATGCTCTAAGCTTTGATCCGCCTAATACCTGCTCGTGACACTCAGAGCATGCACTATATCAGGCCTGGTATATAGCATGGTATACATGATAGACCCTATTGCTGAGGCATAGGATATCATATCCATGTTCACCCTTTCTTTAGGAGTCTTTGAGGACATACTCCTAGAAAGTGATATCCCATGTCTCATCGGTATGAGACTTTTCTTGGAATTTTTTATGCCAAACCTTTTGACAATGGTGTCTATATACTTAGACTGGGACAAGCTAAGCATCCTCTTGGATCTATCTCTATAGATCTGAATCATCAAGATATAGGATGCTTCCCCTAAGTCCATTGAGAAGTGTCTAGATAACCAAGTCTTTATTATGGATAGCATTCCTACATTACTCCCAATTATCATAATGTCATCCACATATAACACCAAAAAGGTGATAATGCTCCCACTTACCTTCCTGTACACACAAGGCTCATATTCATTCTTAACGAAGTCATAAGATCCGATTGCCTCATCAAATCTTATGTTCCAACTTCGGAAAGCTTGCTTTAGTCCATAAATGGATCTAAGCAACCTACACACCTTATCTGGGTAGTCCTTGGACACAAATCCCTCGGGTTGTATCATATACACCTCCTCGAGGTTCCTATTAAGGAATGCGATTTTCATATTCATTTGCCAGATCTCATAATCATAGTATGCTGCAATAGCCAATAGAATTCGGATAGCTTTTAACATTGCTACGGGTGAGAAGGTTTCATCAAAGTCAACACCTTGCCTTTGATGATACCCCTTAGCCACTAGCCTTGCTTTATAGGTCTCTAACTTTCCATCTACTCTGATCTTTTTCTTAAAGATCCACTTGCAACCGATGGGTATAATACCCTCGGGCACATCAACTAGGTTCCAAACCTTGTTGGAGCATATGGAATCCATCTCAGAATTCATGGCTTCTTGCCATTTCCCGAAGTCTATACTTATAATAGCCTCCTCGTAGGTCTGAGGATCAATATCCTCAACATCCTCTCCTCTAATATATCTCACATATCTCTCAAGAGGATGGGATACTTTGCCAGACCTATGTAAAGTTGAAACTTATGTATTCAGTACTTGAATAAACTCGGGCTGTAGAGAGGTGCTTGAGCTAGGTTCTCTAACCTCGCTCAACTCTATCATGCTCCCACTGTCTCTGCCAAGAATGTGTTCCTTCCCAAGGAACATTGCTCTCTTAGCTACAAAGACCTTTTGGTCCTCGAGATGATAAAAATAATACCCACAAGTTTCCTTGGGGTATCTCACGAACTTGCACCGCTCCGTCCTCGATTCCAACTTATCGGGGTTGTGTCTTTTAACGTGGGTAGGGCAACCCTAAATCTTACAACCTTAAGATTGGGCTTCTTCCCTTTCCATATCTCATATAGTGTAGACACTACCGACTTAGTTAGAACTCTGTTCAAAAGGTAAGCTACGGTCTATAGGGCATATCCCCAGAATGAGATAGGTAGGTTAACGAAACTCATCATGGATCGTACCATGTCTAACAACGTACGATTCCTCCTTTCAAATACACTATTAAGCTGAGGTGTATAAGGAGGTGTCCATTAGGATAAAATCTCATGGTACTTAAGGAATTGGGTAAACTCTGTACTTAAGTACTCGCCTCCTTGATCTGATCGAATAGTCTTGATACTCTTTCCAGTCTGGTTCTCCACTTCATTCTTATACTCTCTAAATTTCTCAAAGGTCTCGGACTTGTACTTCATTAAGTACACCTGTCTATACCTTAAGAAATCATCAGTAAATGTGAGAAAGTAGGAGTAACTACCAATGGCATGAGTTGACATGGGTCAACATACATATGTATGAGTTATAACAGCTCAGTGGCTCTCTCTCCAATTCCACTAAATAGAGAGTTGGTCAGTTTTCCATGAAGGCAAGGCTCGCAAATTGCATATGACTCATAGTCGAATGGATCTAGATATCCATCCTTTAGCAACTTTTGAATCATTCCCTCATGGATGTGACCTAGCCTACAATGCCACATATATGCACTATTCACCTCATCACATTTCCTCTTGGACACACCTACATTCATGATATGTGGAGTAGTGTCTAGCATAAACAAACTATAATGTAATATTCCTCTCGCCAATCTCCTCGGCTTTGCCAGAATCTACAACAAATTGCAGATGTGATAAGCAATACTGGTATCCAATACCAATGCACTAACATAAAAATCTGACAACTGGAGATTGATCATGAATATACCTGAAGCTTCTCCAAGCTTCTATTTCGCCCTTTCTGCAATGTACTCTTTGTAGTTCCTCTTCCAGTGCCCATCTTTGCCATAGTGGAAGCACTGGCCTTTGTCCTTTGTTGGGTCTAGCTTAGCAACCTTTGCTTTACCTGGTCTGCCCTTGCCCTTGCCCTTCTTAAGGGACTTTTCTGCTTTCCTTTTCTTTCTGGTCTCACCAGTATAGAGAACTGGCTTCTCTTTTTTTTTATAGTGCTCTCTGCCTCCCTCAATATATTGAGGAGCTCTGGGAGAGTCACCTTAAGCTTGTTTATATTAAAATTCATTATGAATTATGAAAATGAATCTGGTAGGGACTAAAGCACAATGTCTACACATAAGTTATCCTCTAGGACCATTCCTAGACTTGTGAGTTTCTCTATCCACTCAATCATCTTTAGGACATGGTTCTGAACCGGTGTCCCCTCAGTCATTCTAGTGCGGAAGAGGCTTTTGGATATCTCATATCGCTGAGTCCTTCCCTATTCCTTAAACAGTTTGCAGACATATAGGAGAATGGATCTGGCATCCATCTTTTCATGTTGTCTTTATAACTCAGAAGTCATAGAGCCTAACGTGTAACAATGAGCAAGAGTGGAGTCATCAATATACTTCACGTAGCGAGCGATCTCGTCCTCGCTTGCCTCTTCCTCGAGTGTAGGAATCACCGTATCAAGGACGTACGCGATTTTCTCCACCGTGAGAACAATTCTCAAGTAGCGGAGCCAATCCGTATAATTTGGACCAGTGAAGCAGTTGACATCAAGTATGCCACGTAAGGGATTTGAATGTAATATTTTCTAAAAATAAAGATGCAATAGAAATAAATAACATGCAGATTTTATAAAAAATAAACAATTAAGATATGGACTTCTATCTTAATATGCTCCCACTATTTTACTTGCGAGTCATGCGACGCCCTCAGTACATGAAATGGAAGTCTCCGGCAGACTTCTAGTGGGGATTAGGATCCAATCAGCATCTTAGTATAACCTCGAGGGACTCGACCAATCACACTAAGCCCAAAAGGTATGCAACTCTTGTCAATCACAACTCCTTGTGATTCCCATCCTATTTGACCTCCGAATCACCATAGTCTCAAGGGACTCTATCTCGACGCATTTACATGCATCGCGATCGTCCGTCTCGTGGGTCCCATTATCACTTCCACGCTCCCGCTACGCCTCCTCGTATGATTACAACTTAATCATAGGCACGGGAGCCCAACAATAAATGAGAATAAAATTGGAGGCTCGCAGGCCCTAATAATAATAATCGCATCACTTATGGGCATTGTGTCACCCACAAGTGCTACCCTTGTGGGCGTTGTCGTTGCGTGCAGGCAGCCTACTTGCGGGGAGGCCGCAGGCCACAATTCGTTGGCCCCAAGCCGCCGGCCACCGTAGATGGCCAAGGCTGCAAGCAGCCTTTGGTCGACTTTTGAGGGGCATTTTTATAATTTGGCCAAAAGGAAAGAACTAGAATTTCTCAAATTTCGAGGGGTAAAATTATCTTTTTTCCCAAGAATGCCCTAATCCCTTTCTCCCCTACTGCTGCAACCGCCGCCGCCACCCTGCCTGCGAGTGGCTCACCCGTGGGCGGTGCCGCCACTGTAGGTGGGTGCCCCGCGGGAGGTTCTGCCCGCGGGGCAGCGCTCGCAAGTGGTGTTGCCCTGCCGGGTGGCCACCCCTGCGGGGGTTTTGCCCATGGGAGCAGCGGCCACAAGCGTCGCTGCCTTGCAGTGCCTCGGCCCGCGGGCGTTGCGGTCGTAGGCGTCGCCCTTGCGCGCGAGCGCTGTGCCTGCACGCAGGTGGCCGCCGTGGCTGTGGCCCTGCCTGTAGGCGCGGCTGCAGGGGCCTGGCCGCTTGCGACTGGCCTTGTGGCTACCGCTGCAGGCGGCCTGCCTGCACGCATATGGCAATGCTGCCATCTGCGACGGTAGTGTTGCCATCTACGACGGCAGCAAGGGCAACAATAGTTGCTGCCCTTTCTCACTTTTGCGTCAATGATTTTGACACCAAAAGATTTTCTAAAGCACAACACACGCAGTTCAAAACCAATATATTGCTCGAACAACTTGGCTCTGATACCACTATTGGGAAATCTGGGGGCGACATCACATGCATAGCGGAAGAACAGAAAACAAAATCCTCAATTTCCCAAAGATTTGTTTGTTGACATGCGAAGATTGGTGCGCAAAAATCTACGAAACTTAAAACTGCGTATAGAATAGATTGTGTTACTTAAGGAGATCGTATATCCTTGTTTCCCTATAGATCTCTAGGAGAGGGTGAAAGAGGTCAAGCGCCCTCCTCTCTAGCGGTGATCCACACAACAGAGCTGCGACGATGCTACTCAAAACTCTAGGCCTGCTCTGAGGTGGAGAGGGAGAGGAGAATAGGAGAGGCAAGCAAAGGTTCCAACCTATGAACCACTGAATCCCTCCTATTTATAGAGGTCCTCTGTCAACTTAACCCTAATAGATCCTCCCATATTGGGTATTGGATCTCCATCCAACTACCCAAGCCTCTTAGATTAGTGAATCTCTATCCTATAATCTCTTATAGGCTCTTATTGGATCTCATCCATAGGATCCAATAATTCACGGGCTTATTGGATATCCAATAAGATAGGGGCTCCGGTGGATATCTCATATCTGAACCTCTACTTATCGCAATGCCTACCATATGTGTGTGACCCTCTATGCCCAATATCGAGCTGGCCGTGAGTCATACCTATCAGAACTCTTTCTGGCTTAGTGAATTATTATCTCTATAATAATTCACTCGACTCATCGACTACAAACGTACTAGGCCACTACGCCACAATCCCCAGACGATACAGGAGAATTCAATCCATTGGACATGTCTGTCCTCAGTTACCATGTACCTATAGTCTCTCATCCATCTAATATCCCAGAGACCGTATACTAGGTATGGTGTTGTCAGACCCATATGGTTTCTACTCGAGTCTCGCTCTAATCAGATTCTCCCGGAGAACTCTTTCTCTCTCAATCCGAATAACCTTGGCTAGGGATTTGTCTGTGCAAGAATACATGGGATATTCCTCTTATGACACCGAGAGTGGATGATCCTCTATTGACACTCAATAGCCCTCATAAGGTCGACAGCCACTCCCGATGACCGGCTGTACTAGATCTGGGACATCCAAACCTATAAATCTGGTATCAAAGAATAGAGCACTCATACAAGACATCCTTGGTGTCTCAAGTCTAAGGACCAGATACACCACTAGGACTACGGAATCGTTGTCTGACAATAAGCATTATTAACCATTCAGTATTCTGTATGCGGATCAATCAGTGAACTCATTCTCCAATGAGCACTTATACTGTATCCCTGGTGTCCCCACACGAGCAGCTATGAGACCAGCTGCATCCATCATATGGACAAGTATATAGCACACTAGTCTATCTAGTTATCTCGATGTCCCTCTCGAGTAACCTATGACCGGGATTATTTAGGATCTATGTTTAAAGGTGAATCGGTCTCATTATCGTGATCTCATCATGATCCGATTCCCATTACAGATCCAAAGACATCACAATATATACATGCATATATGCAATAGTCAATATAAAGTGATAAATACCAAAATATAATAAGCAAAAAGATTTCGTGTCAAGTCACACGTGTCATTACTCACGTGATTGGCTTGTTGGGCACCTATGACTAGCAAGCACCGTCGACAGTTAATATTGTCAAGCGGTAGTACCACCCCGTCAAGCGGTAGTACCACCCTGTCAAGTGGTGGTACTGCCCAGAGTCAGTCTGCAGGTAGTGGTACCACCCAATAATGGCGGTGGTACTGCTAGTACTCCGAAAATTAGGGATGTGACACTTTTTGGCTTCAATTCTGAAGCCAATTGAGTGCTATAAATACCCCTTACTTCTTAGCTGGTAAAACACAGAGAAGTAATAAGAACTAAATCGAAACTATAGTGAAATAGCTTGCAAAAGTTGAGAGTTCAGCTCCATCATTTCGAAGTGTGAAAGTTTGTAAAAGGAGAGTGAGCCACTTGTGAAAGTTTTGTAAATGGGTGATTGATCTTTACCCTTCAAGAAAGATCAATAGTAGAAACATGTGACCTCATTGGAGGAGATATCGGGAGTGGATGTAGGTCGGATGACCAAACCACTTTAAAATTATCGTGTTCTCTTCTTAGTGCATATTTTACTTTTGCTGCATTCTACTTTACTTCATTGCAAATTGTCTAATCCCCTCTTCTCTACTCACTTACAAACTTATTTCAGTCAAACATCTTTTTGAAATGATTTTTTTCGAACTAAGAGTTTCATCATACGAAGTTTTTTAAAATTGATTAATTTTATCATTTTTATCCGCTGCACTAATTCAACCCCCCTCTTAATGTTGTTCTTGATCCTAATAGGTGAGAGGTCTTTTGTAAAAGAGGAGTGTAAGGGTTCTCTCCTAAACTTGTATAAAAGAGAAAGAGTTGTAACAAGGGTAGTTGATCTTCACCCATTGAAAGAAGATCAGTAGTGAAAGCTAGTAACCTCTAAGGAAGAGGAATCAGGAGTGGACATAGATCAAGATGACCGAACCACTATAAATCTGGTTTGCATTTCTTCTTTTGCCTTGATTTACTATTGCATATTGATTTACTTACTAAGCAATCCTTACTCGCACTTTTTATTAATCACATTTTCGATACGAATTTATTGATTGTACTTTCAAACCAAAATTTCTTGAAAATACTAATCCACCCCCCCCCATCTTTACGATCCTAACACTTGCTCCCTTGAAAATACTAAACCACCACCTTATCCATCCATCACGGGGTGCATACTAGTGCACACCAACCTTCTTTAACATTGCCTTATCTTCGATGCAAGCACTCACATAGACCTTACTTTTCGCATAATTTAGCTTAAGGCAAGAAACTATACCAAAGTCTTTGAGAATAGCAATCAGATTTCTCATAGAAGTAGGATCATTTTGAAGGAAGATAATAAGATTATTAGTAAAAGTTATGTGGGATATATGAACAGAACTAGTATGGGGTACCTTAATGTTGCCATTAGAAACTGTCTCATCCAACATACAGCTAATTCCTTCCATTACAATTTAAAAAGATAAGAAAATAGTTGATCTCCTTATCGAATGTCATTCATGCTCCTAAAAAAGTTAATAGGTGAACCATTGAAGAGAATCAAAAATTTTAGAGTTTCCAAGCAGCATTGAATCCAATTAACCCATTGTTGAGGGAAATTCGGAGCATCTTATAGATAGTGTATATTAATTGAATTAAAGACTTTTCATAAATCAGCTTTAAAACATATTTTCTTCCCTCTTGTTGTTGAGTGCAAATCCTTTACCAAGTCATTAGCAAGAGGAACATTATGATGTATACTTCTCCCTTTAATGAAAGTAGCCTGATTAGGATTCATTATCTTGTGCATAACCTTTTGTATTTTATCTACAAGCACCTTAGAGATGTCTTTATAAATAAAGTTGCATAATGAAATGGGCCGATAATTCTTTAGTGAATCAACCCCTGCATTCTTGGAAACTAAAAAAATAAAAGTGTAATTCATTTATTTAAGAATACGACCGGAAGAGAAAAAGTGTTGATAAGCTTTAAACACATCATTGCCTACGATAGACCATGTAATTTGATAAAACTCAGTTGAAAATATATTCGAACCAAGGCTTTTGTACTTTAATGACTTAAAAGATAACTTTCACAATTTCTTTATCTATAATTGGAGTATTAAGAATTGAGATAGCTTCCGAATAAAGCTTTCTAGTAGGTTTTACATGAATACTATTATGTTGCTTCTCTTGATTGGGTAAGGAATAAGAAAATTACTTAGTATGTGCTTTAACCTCATCCAAATCCTTAATAAGATTACCATCTTTGTCTTTACATTTCTTGATACGGTTAATGGCCCTTCTAATAGTAATAGTAGTATAGAAAAACTTAGTATTGGAATCCTCTAGAGTAAATCAATATCATCGAGACTTCTATTTTAGAAAGCTTTCCTCCTACTTTAGAGCTTGAATAAAGTTATCTTTAGCTTTTACCTCTTTGCATATAAGATTCTCGTCAAGAAATTAAAGATGTAGCTCATATTGCATCGTCGTAAGTTCCTTTTTTATAACTAGATCCAAGTGTTAATATTACCAAAAGTATTTGTGTTCGACTCCTTAAATACTACTTTACATGCTTTCATGTATACTTCAGAGTAAATTATTTTAAACGCAGCTGATATCTGACTCGGTTTTCCGAAGGTTTCAGGAAGGGATTGGGGGAATGCCGAGTTATTGTGGGCAACGGTTGAATAAGATGAGTTGCATGTTGTCATAAGAATCCAAAGGAGCTGCATGTAACACTTATCCAACCATGAAACGTACGTCTTCACCGCATGGCTATTAAAGCTCGCTCGCACACATGTTGCTAACAAGGGAGATTGGCATACGATAACTTGAGCCACAAGCTAGCAAACGGACCTCTCTCTCTCTCTCTCTCTCTCTCTCTCACTCTCATGTGGAGGAAGGCAAATCCCTTTTGCATATAGCTTGCCCCTTTCATGCAGAAAAGAAGTAGAGACTCTTATCTTTATATACCACATTCCATGTTGATATATTTTTTAATTGATTAAAGTATTGATCGAATTGGTCATAGAGATTTGAGACTAATGAATCCATACATTTAAACTCTAAAATTATGATTTAGGTCAATATATATCACTCCATCGTATGTATTATCTTAACAACAGATTCAGTTTGGTTTACGAATTTCCCCTCTTTCAAATTGGAATACTATGCAACACACGTTTCTTTTCTGTTCAATTAATTGAATGGAGATGACCTCATTTAACGACAGCAGATGGCACACTGCCTCTCTCTCATGTTCCTTGAGAAAGAATGAAGACAACGTTGATTCCATATATGCTTGCTATCGGTTCTCTTTTTATTTTATCTTCTCACCAATCCGACAGCACCTTTAATAGAAGCTGGGAAATAGGTTGGTTCTGTCGTAGTTATTGCTGTCTTTGGACATTAAGGATCAAGATGAAATATTAATTTTACCATAGGCTGTAAAGAAGAGGGCTTCTTGCTTGTTGATCTTGACTATTATCTGAGAAGGATTGTCGAGATTTTCTTTCTCTTCTCCTCTTCTTTCTTTACTATTATCAGAAAGTTGTCTTAGGTCAACTGTAAGGTTAGATAGAAGAAAGAAGGGTATTATTGTTGTCCTGCGATTGTAGAAGCTCTGTTCATAGGGTGGTTTTTTTTTTTGTCTCTTTTCTTTCTCTTCTTCTCTCCCCTCTTCTCAGTTTAAGATTAGTTGGGCACTCAAGAGGGGTTATAACTTAGATGCCTTCAAGGGGGTTGCAACCCTTATTTTATAGCCTTGGGGGGACTGGATTCCTAGCTAGGTTAGGACTTTGAGAATCCTAATGTAGTTAGGACTTAGAGAGTCCTAATGCTATTTTGTGGGTCCTAATGCATTTAGAACTTAAAATTACCTTGAATCTGATCTTTGAGCTTGAGATTAGGCTTGGTCTTGATTTGGTTTGATTAGAATTGAATTAGAGTTTGATTGAAACTCTAGTAAGGCCGAATTAGAGTTTGATGACTTCAACTCTACTAAATCACCATGACTCCCTTAATTAGGTGATTAATGTCTTGTTGAATTTTGCTTTTAAGGCTTCTTTCTCCATATGTAAGTTAGAGGTTTTATTTTGGTCCATTAATGTTGTTGGCATTATTGTACTCAGTAGTGCCGTCTGCATGCATCATTTTATTAGGGTTTTCCTTGTCGTCAATCTCTATCAATTTAAGAGTTTTTTTTTATCTTCTTATAATTTCAAAGTTATTGCTATCTCTTTTAGTTTCTCTTCCTCTTTTATCATATTAGAGATAGATATTAATTATTTATAAGCCAAAGCGAGAGCCATGAGCTTTCAACAAGTATTTACCATTCTCTTGGCCAGTAGATATCAAGTCTTCCAACGAATCAATTGGATCTCGGGTGATGAGAAACTTTCATTCACCTTTTTAGAGTTGTAAATGATATCTTAATCCCATAAGTAGGAGCTTCTAAGAATGACTTGATATATATCAAGTGAAACCATCTCGTTATCTCGTTGATGAATTCTTTCATGAGGGCAAAGCATATCATGCATTGTTGGTCAATCTTCATCTCCATATTATCATAAAACCACCCACAAGGATATGGTTACGATTGCAATATTATCTCTAGGCTGAGCTTCTTAACCAAGCTCACCAAGATGAGATTTTTTAGCATCCAGTATATCAAAAATCACACCAATGACTTTTTACTTGGATATTTATAGTGAAGATTTCTTCTCTAACCTTTGGACTGAGAGTCAGACTCAAAATTATAATTTTTGGTCTAGCCAGTAATGATAGACTTAGGTCTATATAAGGAACCGACAAAAGTTCGATAGAGTCATTGTCCATGATTATGATCGTGATTCACCGATTGTGATTATTCTTCAACAACTTCTTTGGAATGAGCACTAAGTGAACTTTTTAGTACTTTTTTTAGAGTGATTTATAATTTTATACTATTCATAAAAAGGATCACTTTGTTTGGAGGAAGAAGAAGCGTTATCATCCCGAAATTCTCTTAGATCTTGTCTTCCTTTAGCCTTTTCTATAGGCTTCTCCTTGTGGATGTGATTTTTTTTCTTGAACACCATCATTATGTTATTAGTGATCGAAATATCATATACCTTGAAGAGACTCAACTTTGTATAAATATTTGCATGGAGGTTGGAGGTGTATTTAATTATTGTTGAATGATTGTCGAGGGAGATTTCAAGTGTCATTGCTTGTTGTGAAAATTCAGTGGTGTATTTTTACATAAGTTAGTCCTTGCCTTGGTGTAAGTAGTGCCACCTCTTTATCTTTTTTCAAGTTACCCCATAGAGTAGAATTCTTCTCATATGAGCCTTCAGAATTATGTCCATGACGTGTCTTTGTCACCATTGATTCAAAGATAGACTTCCCACTATGTGAGCACATGCTTTGCCAACTTTAGTCATGTAAGCATTACCTTATCTTTGTTATTGTAATCATATAAATTAATGTAAATTTCAAGTTCATCTATGCATGAGTCTAATATCTTATGTTGATCGAGCTATCGTAGGAGGGTATATTGATGTGAGCCTCGACTTGAAATGGTTCAGTTTTTGCTACTATAGTTTGCTTTGTAACATCTTCTTGACAATGCTCCCTCTTTCATTGTTAGATTGTCTTAGGTTAGCATCCAAGTCATTATAATATTTATTTGTTGGGTTAATACTGTTATTTGGGTAGTAAGATCCATGAAAGCTATCAGGGTGTTGGCTACTATCCCATTGGTGGTTTTTTCTGAGTGATGAATTTGGATGCCTTTGAGGGGGATGTGACTTTGAAAGGCTAGATAGAAAGAAGAAGGGCATTGTTGTTGTCCTATGACTCTGGAAGTTCTGTTTGTATGTTCTTCTTCTTCTCTCTCTTTTTTATCTCCTCTTTTCTCTATTTTAAGATTGATTGAACACTTAGGGGGTATGACTTGGATGTCTTCAAAGATATTATAACCTTTATTTTATAGTCTTGGAGGGGTCGAGTTATAATTATGTCAGGATTTGGAGAGTTCTAATGTAGAGGATTTTGATGCCTTTAGAACTTGGAATTGACTTAAATTTGATCTTTGAGCTCAAGATTGGGCTTAGTCTTAGGTTTGGTTTGATCATAGGTTAAATTGGAGTTCGGCTTCAACTTAAGATCATTGTTAACATGCGTCCAATTTATTGCAAAAGCAAATTTAAGTTGTTCTGTCATTTGAAACATTATATATATATATATATATATATATATATAATTGGAATTCTCTTAGATTATTTTTATTCCTCATTTCGATCTATACCTCATACATATGTAATATGTTAATTATTTTTATTATTTATATATATTTTTCTTTTTCACTTGAGTGTAATTGACTCTCTTTTTTTTACTCGTACATGAATTCGTTTATAAATCTCGATTTCGATAAATGAAATTGGATAGCAATTCAAATGGGAGACATAAACTTGTTAAATTATGAGTCCATATTATTCTTAAAATTTTTACCACAAACATGAATTTTCTCTTAACAAGCTATGCTTCAGGAGGCTTTCGTCAAACTCCCATGCTGCCGCTTGTTGTAGACTTGAGCACAAAAATAAGCAGCAGGGTGAGCAATCTATCTTAAGAACAGTGGTGAGTAATCTATCTTAAGCTTGCCAAACTGGAGCAATAAATAGTGGGTGGTGAATGGGTGTGTTCATTATTGTGCAGTAGGTGGAAGATAAGGACCTTTATCTACAAACCATTCAAGCAAGTTGAAGTCTCTCTAGCACATTGTTTTCTTTATAATATTAATGCTCAACATAGGTCATGGATTAAAGGGACATTTTAGTCAGTGTCGTGAAGAATTAGTAATTATTTTTCTTCGTCTTTAATGTTTATGGTTGTGATTGGTTGAATGGTTTCTTCTCCACCATTTTCTCTCAACTTAAATCCGGTGAGTGATATATGCATCTGAAGCATTACTTAGCCCATAGCATAAGCATTTTTGGAGGCATTCAGGAGTGGTGAAACAAAGGAAGCCACACAACCAATGTCCCAACACTTACACTGCAACATATTTCTTGGAACATAAGCTTAATTATACAGTACAAATCTTTGTGAATCATGAGAAAAGAATGAAAGGGTAGGATGAAGAATTAGCTCCTTGAGATAAAAAGTATACACCGCAAATGAAGAGAGAGAGAGAGAGAGAGAGGCGGGGGTACGGTACAGCCGGAGAGGAGTGCTATCGACCCGACAAGACCGACATGTCCAACGAATAGGATGTGGATAAGTGGCTCTCCAACCCTGAAACTGCAACTGCGGCTGCAGCCGCCGCACGTCTATCGCCGGCGGCACCCTCCTCGAGAACGTTTGGCTCCTCGGAGGCTAAGATTCTGGAAATTATCATCTCCGTCTGCAGCGGCAATTCGTCAACGGCGATCCTTCGCTCGAGCATGTCCACCACGCGCGCCATGCTTGGCCGGGCCTCGGCCTTCTCATGTATGCACCACAGCGCCACATGCACCAAGGTTCGCACCTCTCTCTCGGCCGGCGGCTCCCCCCCGCTCTTGAGCCTTTCGTCGACCACCTCCATCAGCCTCCCCTGCCTCACTTTCTCGTTCATGATCCTGGGGAAATAGGACCACTTCCTCTGGGAGGCCGCGCCGCCCCCCACCAGCTGCACGTTCCGCCGCCCGCTGACCATCTCCAGCAGCACCATCCCGTAGCTGTAGATGTCGGACTTGTCGGAGACGCCCGTCCCGATGATCCACTCGGGGGCCAGGTAGCCGCGCGTCCCCCGAATTGTGGTCAGCACCGTACTCTCGTCCTTCCCAATCAGCTTCGACAGGCCGAAGTCCGTCACTAGGGCCCGGAAGCTCTCGTCGAGCAGGATGTTCTCCGGCTTCACGTCGAGGTGGAGGACGCGATCGCGGCAGTCGTCGTGGAGGTAGCTCAGGGCCTTGGCCACATCGACGGCCGCGCGGTACCTCAGCGCCCACGGCAGGCACTGCTGGTCTTCCCGGTCCCCGCCGGCGGACGGGAAGATCCACTTGTCCAAGGACCCGTTGGCGACGAACTCGTAAACCAGGAACCGGGGGCCGCCGGCCACAATGCAGTAGCCGAGGAGGCGGACGAGGTTGACGTGCTGAATGCTGGCGATGGCAGAGACCTCGGCGCGGAACTCGCGGTCCCCGCGCTCCGCCGCGTCGATCCGCTTCACGGCCACGGACGTGCCATCGTCGAGGATCCCCCGGAAGACCGACGCCGACGAGCCGCTCCCGAGCAGGGCCTGGAAGTTGTCGGTGGCAGCCACGAGCACCTCGAGGCGGAACTTGATGGGGAGGCCCGCGACCTTGCGGAGGAAGCTGTAGTCGACACGGAGCTCCTCCCGTTCCACGGCCGATCGCCGCGCCATGGACATCTGCCTGCGGTCGAGGGCCGTGTACATGGCCAAAACCCACGCCAAGACCGTCAGAATCACGGCAAAACCCAACCCGAGGACGATGAAGAATACGAGGGAAGGGCCGAGGCAGAACCACAGGATGACGAGCAGGAACAGGAGGCTGACGACTACAGCAGCTGCAACAGCCTTTGCTCTCTCGGCCTCCATCGACTTAGACGAGGCCCATAAGCTTAGGTAGTGTTCAATTCATAATCCAATCTCAAATTTATCGGAATAATAATTGAAGTGGGGATCAATGTCTAACATCTAATTTCCCTTTTCTAATCCTCTCCAGCACGGGCATGAAAAGCCTCATCGTCCATAAGTTTTAGCACGGATCTTAAAAGGTGTCAAACATTTTTCAGCCACAAGCTAAAGCTTGACTTCCACACTACTTCAATCCAAGTCCTGTTCATCAATGTATCAGTCCTGAAAACGAAATAATTCAATCGCATTGACTTGTTCGAATTCGAGTGTAACATCATCATAGTTTGGGTGTGATGAATGCATATCTATGACGAATGCACTTGCGTTCGCTCTCGGCTTTCTTTACCACTAGCCACTGAATGAATGGAGAAGAGACCTGGCTTTCAAACTGTAATGTTTAGCAATATATATTTATATCAAGACATATATATTGTTATGTTTCTTATAATGTTTTTGGAGTTTTGTCGGATCAAACAGATCACGATGTAAGACATCAAACTGACAAATCGAATAACTGGATATGACTCATTAATAAATTTGATCCACGTCAAAGGTGGAAAAAAAAAATTCTTGAATCAATTATAGAAGCTATTCTCCATCACTTCGAAAATGGAAAATATCGAAAGTTCCAACTCCTTGGCACGTCGAACCGAAATGACTCAGAGACACAAGAAACCCAAAAAAGGAGAACTTACATGACTCTTGACCTTAGATATCCTAGTCAAATACATCGTCATGGGAAGAGGCTGCGCAGCAGCAGCAGCCAACTCTGCTTCATGCCTGAAAAAGATGTGGATAGAATAGTTTCGATGGTTGACGTTATCCTATACATTTGAAACCACAAATGAAGCAGCATAAGATGCTGATGGTATTAGCAAGCATAATGGATAATTAGAAGCATAATTTGCTGACACTGGACATTACTCGAGTAAAAAAGAGTGCAACATTTTATAATATAAACAGAAACAGCAGTAAGGTACTTTGACTTTATATAATATGTAACATAATGGTCTCTACTAGGTGATTAGAATATGATCATAATAACTGATAGCAAGTGTAAGAAAGCCATTGATAAATTAGACAAACCCTGATTCTAAATCTAGTGAAACCCTTTACAATGTCTGTATACCGTTACACTGAAACAGCATGTCAAATGACATTCTTTGTTATATAAAAGTTCACAATTCGTAAGTATGGTCTTCTGTAAAGTTCTTACCCAGGATAACTCAATTATCAAACTAACGACCAATTTTGCATCAACTATTCAAAAATTGATTATGTGAATGAATTATCCAACGCATACACAAGAAATGAAAAAAAAAACAATAACAAATCCAAAGAAAACATCTAATATATATATCAAAAGTGCTTCACGTTGTACTCAATAATTTAAGAAAATCTGAAACCATGGAACAGAAATTGAAACAAGTTTCAAACTACTAAACAGTAGTGTAACTTACTGTTTGCTGTGCAGCCAGGTCAATCTGAACTTCCGGAGGTGCAAGAGCAGGTGACTCTACAAAGTGAAGGCTTGGGTCCCTACCATAAAAAAATGTCATTAAATTCACCTTGCAGATATAATTCTACGTGATGGATGCATACACCAAAATGACTCTCATTTACCCTGCGAGTTTTCTAGCAAGATAACGGAAGGGCTTCTCAAAGATGTAATTGCTCTTTGCAGAAATCTCATAGTATTGGAGGTTCTTCTTCCTGTGGAATGTAACTTGCTTTGCTTTAACCTGCCTGTTTTTCACATCAACCTTGTTGCCACAAAGAACAATAGGAATATTTTCGTAGAACCTACTCACAAAACAAGTTGAAGAATTAGACAGTTCAAAATGTAAGTGAAGAGGACAGTTTGTGCACATTCAATTCCAAGCATCTCGTCAAACAACCTGCATAAATCCCGGTGCCAAGTTGTAACATTTTCGTATGTTAACCTGGCTGTGACATCAAACACGATAATAGCACATTGACCATGGATGCTGTGGACAGAACATAGGAAGAGTGAGGTTCAAAACAACAAAGTTCACATGAACAGTTACTGCATTGGTACCAATGTGACATCACAATGGCAGAAAAAAGAAGTTCAAACAATTTTGTGTAGCCCTCAAGGACTATGACCAAAATTATAATCTTTAATATAAAAAGGCCAATTAGCAATATTGCCACAACAGATGAATCAGAATGAACAATTTAAATGAGGACAACCAATTTTAAAAATCCAAAAAACATATCATTGCAGTAATTTACTGGTCAAATTCCCATAACATTGCATCAGATATACTTTGTATATCAGATTGGTTATCTATTTATACTGTGAATCATATTAAAACAAAATTCATCTGATCTGATCTACCTGCAATTCTGACAATTATGATCAATTACGAAATAGACCAGGAACTGTTGTCTAATATGCAATGTCTTTATGATCTGATATATACAAGGAGATAATCACATAATGCTGCTTGATTACCCAAGGTAGCATTTAGATATTTACAAACCTTAGCATGCCCTCTTGAAAAGGTAATCTTCCTAATGTTTGATCTCTCTTATGGACTTAGACATAGAGCAAATTGTGTGTCTGCTGATTGTCTATTGTCTTCTTGAAATCATGGCACATCTTATTTTTGCAGTTTTCCATCAACAACTCAGTTTTGCCTATCTAAGATACATTTAACAAGAAACAATTCAATCAAATGCTGAAGGCAAAATAATGTTTTACAAAATAAGTTTCATATCTGGTTAGCACAGAGAGCAGATTTTTCAGAGTCAAAAAAGAAGTCATGCATCACAATCACAACAGAACTATTTGCAACAAATTAGATTTCTGATCAGATAATATACCTAAATTAGTTACATGGTACAATAATTTACTCATTGTATCTAATGCCAATAGCCTCTAATCATTTGCTTAAATAAACTTCTTATGAAGTAATTCAGCATCAAATGTGGGTTGGCTATGAGAAGATATACTATAAGAACTCAGTCCTTTTGTTTAGACATTAAGTAACAAGGTATGTTAATAGTTTCAGCTTGCAAGACAGAAATTAACCATCTCGTACATCCATGAAAACACAATGATCAAAATTAAAAAGAATAAAATTTATGACATACTAGTATCCATCACGAAGACCACCAAATTTCTCCTGACCAACCGTATCCCAGCAATAGAACCGGATCTTCCCACATTTTGTGAAGAAATCCAACGTGTGGACCTCAACACCGATAGTAGCTAAAAAATAAGTATATCCAAGATGTGGCAACTTCCATGATACTCACGCTTATACTTCTTCTCAAATTCACCAGTGAGATGCCTCTTCACAAATGTTGTTTTGCCTGTGCTAGAGATAAGTAAAGCATATACAATATGTAAGAATTCATTATTGTTCATTCAAAATAACGAAAGGGAAGCAAAATTTCGAGAACCCTTTTGTGTAGCAATAGAAGGAACAAGAGGTCCTAAGTGTTACAGAAGGGATGTGAAGACAATGACTGGAAATGAAAGGAAAACAGAAACTTATGGTTATCATATTACATATCAAGAATGAACATAGCGCTAAATCCATGTTGATTCCAAAAGGCCAGTTTATAATCTAAACAATATTGTCAATGGTGATTTCCTAATTGTGACGACACAAAAAAAGATTAAATTAGACAGGGACACAATGGCAAAAGCGTTAACAAGCAACCCCGCAATCAAGTGACAGCATGAATAGGAAGTAATATTTGGACAAAAGACTTTAGAGAAAAGGAAATATTGTAGTCATAACAACGAATATAAGACAGAAATTACGAATCTTTCATACAAGCATTTTGATCCTTTAGCAGTAATCTCTCAAAAAACCCAAAAATACAACACCACCAATAAGGAGTGATAAGGCACATTACGGGCCCAAGACACGTCACAGTCGATGCCACACGCCATGGTAAAATCCGTACCAAAGGTGTCACACGTCACGGCATCCCACACGCCAAGTCGGAATCCGTACCCCAGGGTATCGGCCAACACGCCTCATCCCAGTAAACCCAGGACGGCACCATACCCACACGCCAAGTCAGAGCTCATACCGAGACACTATCTGTCGCGCCCGTCACGTCGATCCACGTACGACCGACCCTCATACAATGGTATAAGAGCCCTTGGTGAACGTCCGCCGAAGGGAGAGGGGGGCAAACAGAGGAAAAAAAACGATTGAACCCTCTACTGACTTGTTCGTCGGAGAGGCCACAGTCAGGAATCACCCGACGAAGGCCATTTTTGCAGGAAGAAGGCCGCCCCCGATCTGCGAACGCCCCAACCCCAGAAGTCGTCGACCGACGTCCCCACGACGAGCCATCAACCAGTACCCAGACCATGAAACACCGGCCAACACGTCGCTGAGAGGACCCGGTCGACCATAGCATCCAGCCCGGTCGTCAGAAGACTCCCGACATCGACCCGTGGACCAGACCGTGCTGACTCATCAGCTACGGTACATTTGTTCACCAATACATTTGGCGCTAGAAGGAGGGCTATGTCGCAGGAGAATGCCGTAGGAGCTCTCCCAGAAGGAGAGCCGCCAACTGGTTGCCTCCCGATCCGACTCGAGGATTAGTCTCCCCGCGGAGACGGAGGGATCTCAACCTTGACGCCAGACTGCTACTGGCGTCTGTTCAATGACCCGGGGCTGTCACCCTCCAGACCTACTACAGGGCCCTCAGCCGTGTCGCCCGAGGCGTTCCTTGGCCTGACCAAGCAAGTCCAAGCAATGACAGGAATGATGCAGATGCTCGTCCCACTCATACCCCAAATTGTACGGCTAGCGGCCCCCCCGATCGATCCGGTAACACAAAGATCGAGCGGGGAGCAAGCCGGGACTGGAGAAGCCCGAGACCATACAACGGATCCAAGAAGCCCGCTTGAGCAGGACACACCTACGCACCTTGGCATACAAGAAGGCTGTAGCTCAAATATACAACCACAAGGTTCGCCCGCGACCGATCAAGGTTAAGGATCTCGTCCTTCGAAAGGCCGAGGTAAGCGACCCGACCCGAGCAAGGGGAAAACTTATGCCCAATTGGGAAGGCCCCTATCGGGTCTACGATGTAGTCCGAGAAGGAACCTACCGACTCAAAACTATGGAAGGAAACCCCCTGCCAAGAAAGTGGAATGTAGCGAATCTGAGAAAATTCTACCCGTAAGAGAAGTAGGGCAAGGCGTTCGGAAAACAAGTCCTTAAAAAGCATACGCATCCACAGCCAAAGAAGACAGTCAAAAAACACAAATTTTTCTATTAATGAGAAAGTACATATGACGGTCGAGCAAAACAATCCCAAGAGCCGACCCGACCAAAATCAAGAAAAACAAATACAAGTCAGCTCGGAGGAGGAGTTTCGGGCCCGTCGTCGAAGGGGACGCTTGCCAGCATGTCCACAGACTGATCCGCGGGATGGTCGGCGAAAGGGTCCAACTCCAGTTCCAGTTCCGGATGCCCCGCCCGAACACGAGCATAAGCCACCCGGTACCCAAACTCATATGTTACCCGTCCCGACCTCACCAGCCCGCGCTCAAAATCGGCGGACGATTTGTACTCAGCAAGC
>LVTN01000411.1:218235-244913 GCA_001649415.1 Musa itinerans
GCTGTTCGGCCGCAGCGACGGCTTCCGGGCCACCCCGAGTCTTCAACTCCAGGATCTCCAACTGAAGGGAGGCGTGAATGGCTGACTGACGCTCAATCACCCGGCCGGCGTTAAGAGCCCGGTCTATCAACGCCATGGTGTAATGGTGACCCTACACAAAGATCGGCGTCAGGGCTTACGTAGGGGAGGGCCAAAGAAAGTCGTCACTCACCCAAACGAATGACTTGGCCGCCCGGTCTACCAGCGCTTCCAAGGGGGTGCAGTAAAGCTCCTTCGCCATGGCCGGGTGGAGCGCCCCCCGGAGGAACTCCCGAGCAGTCGGGCCGTCGCCTCAGATGCGACTGTCGGCTTTGAGAGACGACCACCGAGAGGGATAAGGGGTCCCCGGCTCCTCAGTTGGGAGGTCGGCCATGGCCAGGGCCTCGAACTCCTCGCCCTCGGTCCGAGGGCGGACACGACACAGCTGACGCATCGACGTCGAGCGCGCAGGCGTCTTCCGGGAAGAATCACTGCCCGATGCCCTAGACACCCCCTTTCCCTTCGCACTCCCCGTACCACCGCCTTGGAAACAACCACGGGCGACCCCGGGACAGTACTTCCTCAAGCGGTTGGACTCGCGGACACCTTCCGGGCCATGGTCTTCATCTTCTTTGAAGGGCGGTCCGCCTCCGGCGAGCCGGGCGGCCTCTTCGGTGAGCCCTTCCACGGAACACCTCCTGTTCCAGAGCTACCTCCACCCCGAGTTGATGGCGCCGCGGTTCTACCACGAGGCGCCCCCTTCACCCGCTGAAGATCCACCATCTCTGCAAAAAAAAAAACAAAGAAACAGATCGGTTAGATGCCTCGGCACGGGTGGTTGACCCATAAACACACCAATAGCCATACCCCGAGCAGCCGGACTCAGCCCTGCTTTGACCAACCACTCCTCGGTCATCGCCCCGATTGCCCGAGAGGAGGACAAGATGCCCCTCAGCCGATCTACACCCCTTGCTTCTTTAACAGAAAGCAACGGGAGAGAGTTGTCGACGGTTCGAGAGGTCCACCCGGTACTAAAGCCCCAACCCCTACTACAACTGATGAAGAAGAAGCGGTTCTTCCAACCTTTGTTGTTGGAAGGAGCGCCACTGATCTTAAAGCCGCTACGGGCGGTCAAGTAATACCCACCTCGGCCTTTGCACAAACGGAAGCAGGTCAAGAAGAGAGCCCTAGTCGGCTCAACCCCAGCCCCCTGACATTCTCCGATAAAGGCCACAAGATAGCGCCAAGGGTTCGACGCCATCTAAGACGGCGATATGCCCCATTTCCGGAGACATTCCCCAATGACGGGATGCAGCGGGAACCGCAACCCCGCTTCGAGTGCCCCCACAGTCAGCCCGAACCCATCGGGAAACTGATCATACGGCCGCTGACCTGGCTGAGGAGCGTGAACGATATAACACTCTGGGATGCGATAACGATCTCGGAGCACCCTCAAAAAGTCCTCGGTCACCACAGAGTCCACATCATGCCACGACTTGAGGGTTACAAGCGCGACAGAACACCCTCCGGCCTCCGGCGAAGCATCATTAGAGGACACTCTAACCACCCGTACTCCCCCAGAAGAAGAAGACGAAGAAGAAGAAGACGGAGACATCTCAACCTCAGGGTTGGAAGCAAGAAGTCGGGACGCGGATTGAGGAGCCGAAGAAAAAGTAATTACAAAAGCTCTGGAGGAAGCTTATAAGGGACAAGCTACACCGCTGCGGGACGACGATTGGGCTCCCCGAGGAGCAAGGTGGTTGCAGCATTTAAAACCCATCATGACCCCTCGGATTTGCCAAGATTCGCCGGCTTCGAAACCCCTGCCAGAGGCGTCCAATCATCCCAGATCTCCCGCCAGAGGCGTCCAATCGTCCCAGATCTCCCGCCGAAGGCACCCCGTCGCCCAAAATCTCCCACCAGAGGTCACTCGATCTCCCGCTAAACCCCCGCACCGCTACATCCAGCCCGCCACGTGGCACAAAGACACCCAGGAAGAGCTTATGCCCGAGTCGCTCCAGATCGGTTCCCGACTTGCGACTCGCCGACCTAGTTCATTGCCCGGGTCACTCCAGATCGTTCCCGACTTGCGACCCGCTGGCATCAAAACTTGAGCCCGAGTAGTCGCTGGGCTCACAGGTCCAGCTCATGCCCAAGTCGCTCCAGATCGGTTCCCGACTTGCGACTCGCCGACCTAGTTCATTGCCCGGGTCACTCCAGATCGTTCCCGACTTGCGACCCGCTGGCATCAAAACTTGAGCCCGAGTAGTCGCTGGGCTCACAGGTCCAGCTCATGCCCAAGTCGCTCCAGATCGGTTCCCGACTTGCGACTCGCCGACCTAGTTCATTGCCCGGGTCACTCCAGATCGTTCCCGACTTGTGATCCGCTGGCATCAAAACTTGAGCCCGAGTAGTCACGGGGCTCGTAGGTCCAAAGCTCGCGCCCGAGTCGCGTCTTGGTCAATCCAATGTCCGAGTTGCGCCTCGCGGCCAGTCTAATGCCCGAGTCACATCTCGGCCAATCCAACGTCCGAGTTACGCCTCCTGGCCAGCCCATTGCCCGAGCCGCGCTTCGCGGCCAGTTACCCCTCGTCCAGTCCTACATCCAAATCGCTTCAACTCGATCTCCGACTTGCTACTCGCTGACCATGGCACTCCGCGCCACGCCAAATCGAGTACTCGACCTACGGCAAAACGGCTCCGCCTCGTTCGGCTCGACCGCCCGATAAGCAACCTCGATTCTTCCCAAGACGCAGGACGCCGCTCCTCCAGACCGCCCCCACGACGAACTATCCAAGCCCCACTCGCAGGCGTAATCATAGTGTTCCGGCCCAGCCACGCCTCTCGGCCCTTTAGGGACCTCACGGCACGCCATGACGGGGGGGAGAAGTGATAAGGCACATTACGAGCCCAAGACACGTCACAGTCGATGCCACACGCCATGGTAAAATCCGTACCAAAGGTGTCACACGTCACGGCATCCCACACGCCAAGTCGAAATTCGTACCCTAGGGTATCGACCAACACGTCTCATCCCAGTAAACCCAGGACGGCACCATACCCACACGCCAAGTAAGAGCTCGTACCGAGACACTGTCTGTCGTGCCCGTCACGTTGATCCACGTACAACCGACCCTCATACAATGGTATAAGAGCCCTTGGTGAACGTCCGCCAAAGGGAGAAGGGGCAAACAGAAAAAAAAAAACGATTGAACCCTCCACTGACTTGTTCGTCGGAGAGGCCACAGTCGGGGATCATCGGACAAAGGCCATTTTTGCAGGAAGAAGACCGCCCCCGATCTGCGAATGCCCCCAGAGTCGCCGACCGACGTCCCCACGGCGAGCCATCAACCAGTACCCAAACCATGAAACACCGGCCAACACGTCGCTAAGAGGACCCGGTCGACCGCAGCATCCAGCAGCCCGGCCGTCAGAAGACTCCCGACATCGACCCGTGGACCAGACCGTGCTGACTCATCAGCTACGGTACATTTGTTCACCAACAAGGAGTTCCGATATGCCCAAGTGACTGATCAAAGCAGAAAGAATAGTGTTCCCAATACAAGAGAAAAGATAGATATATGCTCGTGAAATCAAATGCGGAGAGGAATATGTGTGCACACACAAGAACAGAGAGAGAGAGAGAGAGAGAGAAAGAGACGGAGATCGAACCAGTTCCTCCATCACCGACGAGAACGAGCTTAAAGCTCGCCGCTGAGATAAGAAAAATACCTAATCCGACGGCCGTGTGGTGGCGGGTGAAGCGCTCCTCGACTCGCATTGTATGGGCCAGAAGCATGGGCCCAAATGCCAGTCGAACAGCGCGCCTTGCGAGTCGCAAAAGAGTGGAAAACCTGATTGACGTCTTTATGATTCGCGCTCGGCGATGATCTTGTGTACCCACTGATGCTTCCGGACTTCCACATGTGCGCCCCACGCGTCATCGATATGATCACCAACCAGAAAAGGAACATGGAGTAGAAACTAAAAAAGGAAATGATAATATGTCGAATAATTTAGCAGCTAAGCGCGTTGACTGCCGAAAGATTTGGTTAGCCTCGTGGATTACATCAGGAGCACGAGAGCAGGCGAACTTGGTCAACCCCACAGGAGATCAGTGATATGATCATAAAAAGGAGGAATAAAAATTGGAAGGGAACACCGATCATTTCCCGACAGCTGTAGCCACTTGTTTACGCGGACGTGGAGATGGGGCCCCACCAGACAGTTGCAATGGTCAACTAGCCTTTTGTCAACCCCAAATCGCCTCCTCTTTTCTCCGAGTATTATTAGATCTAATACATAAATCAAGACAATTTCACCAAAGTTGTTTTCATGTGAACAATTAAATTTTTATGATTTATTTTTATTGAAAAAATGATATTATTGGTTGGTAGTTGGTTGCCTGGTGCACAAGCTTATAACAATTGTTACTTGGCGAGGCGTGCTTGTAATCGTAATGTGTCATCATAGCACACATAAGTCCTTCGTCCAGCATCTTTCTCTCCTTATTTAAACGCAACATCACGAGTTTCCGTGGCATGTCAAGTAAGCATGCATGCGTTCGCACTCCCCATCATAATGTATTCCCACCATCAAGCCTGATAAAATCGATTGTAGAATAGGAAATAAATGACGATAACATGAATTAGTGACTCTAGTAATTGACTAATATAGATGGCATTTGATGCCGCAATTAAGCATATGATTTCTTAGAATATTCCTTATGGGTTAGCTCTCCTAAGATTAGGAAGATTCGTTTGTTATCATAAATTTAATTAATTTTACCTATATTGTGTGGTAATCTTACGTGTCCTTCCGTAAAGAGTCAATCTCCTTGAAATCTTTTATGGTCTTTTATGAATCTACAAAAGAAATGATAAGTTAGAAAAAGTATTTAATTCGAGATTCACAGTCAATCATTTTATCAAACACTTAATAGACAAGACAAATTATAAACATAGATCTAAATAGTCGCACAACATAGGATCCAGAGCGATCCATTAAAGCCAAAAGTCTCCACAAGTACTCACATAACACTACTGAGGAATAAAACAATGAACCAATCTTAAACACTATCCTAAAGGATCATCCAACTATGTGTCACCTAGGTAGCTCTTGGGTGCTATATTGGCTAATACTTCGTACCATTCTATAGAGTTAGAAAACATTCAAAATGGCTATAGAGTTAGAAAACATTCAAAATTTTTATCTCTATACAACGACTGTACACAACCTACGTTCATAAGCCTAAAATAACTACAAAAGCCAAATAAAATGAGGCTGGCTTATTGTGAGCTCTCTACATGCTATACAAAGCATGAACAAACTCGAAAGATATAAACATACATAAGCATTATATCGAACACCTTGTTTACAACTTTATCCATCACATTCTTCTCCTCTTATTCCTCTAACGCCCTCATCGAAGCATTTGCAGATGCTACTTCTCATTACCTTTGCTGAATCTTTAATCTTTTACTTCGATTGCAATGTGCCTCTTGGTACCCAATTGCACTCCGTCATTGTTATTGAGTAGTCAAACTTTGATCTGTCATGCTACTTTCAATTCTCCAATGACTCTAACTCTAGTGTGGGGTTAGTCAAGTTATGTTGATCCTTGTTGGTTCTTGCAGATCCTTTAGATGAAGGAAAAGACCTTTCTTGTTATGCATTAGTCTCTTAAACATCTTGTGATGCTCAGACTATATAAATGTATGTTGGAACTTTAACGAGTATCGTCTCACAAACTTTGAAGTTTTTGAGATCTTTTCTCTACAAAGTTTGCCCATCAATTCCTCTTCTACTTAGTTATCACATCTAAATATGTTCACATTACTTCTACTTTCAATTGATATTCTATTGAAAAATGAAGCGAATAGTTTGCTCTTGATAACACCAATCACTATTGGTGAGGATTTGATTTATTATCTTCCATTAAGTTTCTTTAAATGGTCTTTAAACCTGTGTAAAACTCGTTTACTAGATAAATAAAAGAACTATGGAACTTGATATTGTCCATTCTCTTAAGAGTTGAGAAGGCAAATATTACTCAGCTTCACTCACCTGCTCGAGAGTTGTACTCCATGCATCGAGCTGGTTACTAGCCTTCACCTACTCTTTGCTCATACTTCTGAAGCACCTAAAATATTTGAATTCCTTACATTAAGTTAGCTATAGTGATTTGCTTTATTATTGTCATCAAACATCTAGAATAGAAGAAGTTTTGCTCGAAAAGAATAAAATTTTGCCTCAACTTAGAGTAAGTTTCCAATAGTTTTAATTGTCTCTAGAATTGTACCATTTTCTTTATCATTTATATCAGATACTCTTATAAGTAGAAAAGGTACAACACAACCTTTTACCTACTTCATTCCTTAGTCGAGCACTCCTGTATCGACCTAAAATCTTCTACTTTTGGCTATTTTGATGAGAAGTCTATTGACATCAATCTTATGAAATTCACTAGCCTCTGCCCTTTAGTCTTGTCTTGGTACTTGGAGTTTACCTCTTAGGCTTATTTCGCGACTAGGCGCTCTCCCTCCATGAGACCAAGGATCGACGACTTCATAAAAATCCCGCCTCTATGGTACCATTACACTATCATACCCATCGCTCTACTATCCGTCTCCTTGCATCTACGTCCATTTATTTATGATTAATAGATCCTCATTTATGGCACTATGGTACTCCTCTAAGTCCACATCTATTTTAATTGATACTTGTTTTGGGTAGTTGAGGCTCTTTGGACTCGCTTCCTCACCCTTTTCGGCCACTTGCTTTAATACCTCTGTGTTATCTAAGTAGTTCCCTTTAGTTGATAGAAAAATAGATTACAACTATCATATATGACCTCATCAACCCCTCCTATGAGACTCATTAGTACTTGCACTTAGAATTTTTACTAGTACTTCTCTCATGTTTATCGTATTGCATCAAATTATTCTACCATGATCTGTTGCACCATACCGTCTCCTGGTGACAACTCTATTGCATTCTAATCTTTGTGGAATGAACTTAGACTATAATCTATGTTAATTACAAGTGTCGTGCAAACTGATCATATGAGTGATGACACATGTGACATGTTGCATAATCTTTTTTGTTATTATTATTATGATATTTTCTCATTTTATATTAGATAATGAATATATATTGATTGATTAATTATATTTCATCGTCAAACAACGATTTCGTAGTCTTAGTGGTGTATTTAGTCTTTAGACTTGAGAGATCAATGATGTCTTATTTGAGAACTCGCATAATCTTTTTTGTTATTATTATTATGATATTTTTTTTATTTTATATTAGATAATGAATATATATTGATTGGTTAATTATATTTCATCGTCAAACAACGATTTCGTAGTTTTAGTCGTGTATTTAGTCTTTAGACTTGAGACATCAATGATGTCTTGTTTGAGAACTCAATTCTTTAATATTAGATTTATAAGTTTGAAAGTTCTGAATTTAATATATATATATATATATATATATATTAAATTCAGAACTTTCAAACTTATAAATCTAATATTAAAGAATTGAGTTCTCAAACAAGACATCATTGTGATCGAAATTAATGCCAAAATATATATATATATATATATATATATATATAATATGCCAAAATGAAATTAATGCTCTTGTATGGATTTCTTCTTACCATATGGATTGTGATCGAAAGCAAAAGGGATATCGAGATTTGTCCAAAAACAGTGAGTGATTGGACAAGCGCCGATCGCTAATCATTTGAGGCAAACCAGATATGTATGGGTGCATCGAATACGGTCTTTAATTCATATCCTCATTTAATTTACAATCAATCGTGTACATCTCATCCATCCCCAAGTTGGATGAACCCCCGTTGACTACATACTTCAATAATATAAAAAAATCAATAAATAAAAGAAAGGGGCTTCATTCTTGCGGCGTAATGTACTGATGACAAATTATCTTTGACTTTGCGGATGCAACAAACCAGCAGCAACTTATAATCCACGGGAAACAATATTATGTGTTTTTGTTTTTTGTTTTCCTCTTTCATTTCAAATCATTTTTGGGTACATGGCCGGCAAAATGTAGGCATTTTCATATGTTTTTGTTTTTTGGTCCTCTAATTGTTTTTCGTTCAATATATTATCTGTTACTCTCTAACTGAATTGGATTCGGAGTCAAATGACTAATTTGGATGATCGATAGAGTAACAATCGAGCAAGAAAGATTTTGAAATGGATAATCATAAATCCTAAAAAACTTAAACAGGAAAGTGTCTAACATACAAATATATAACAATGTGTATTATATAAATATTTTTGTAATTAAATATGATACAAAAGAGAAATATCCATTTACAAATTTTAACATATCCCACCATATATATATATATATATATATATATGAGAGAGAGAGAGAGAGAGAAAAAATAGCCACAAAGGAAAGCGAGTGTCGTCCAGTCGTGAAGGTCTTCTCAAAACCGTTCATCAGTCTTTGTTTGAATCTCAGCCGTTCATATATCCAGATAAACAATAAATATTAAAAATACGAAGGTCGTTTCAAAACCGTTCATCCACGTTTTTCTAAAAATCTCATCCGTTGGGATATTTAAATAAAAAATAAATATATAAATGCTTGATAGAATTAAGATTAAGATAAAAATGGGATGAAATGAAAAAATGAAGGAGCTCGCATTCCCACAAACAAATGATAAAAGACCACGGCCAGCTGGGAAACTGGCCCTATAAATATCGAAGGAACAGCCGCCTTCCCCTTCTCAACTGAAGCTCGAATCCTCTCCTTCCCTTCCTCCGATGGAGATCATCTTTGGGCCTTCCATCTTCGGATGATGAGGAGAGCGTGAGTGAGAACCATCAAAGCATGGTCTAGAGAGAGAAAGAGAGTGTGGGGGAGGAGTGGAACAACAGCGATGGCGGAGAGGCGGAAGTCAGGGGTGTTCAACGTGTCGGTGCCGACCATCTGCGTCCATGAGGCGGAGAGGGAGCTGTCGAGGGACGGCAGCCATTACAGTCTGTCGAGTGGCATTCTCCCCTCCCTCGGCGCGAGGAGCAATCGTCGGGTCAAGCTCCGGTCCTTCATCGTGTCCCCTTACGATCGAAGATACAGGTGTTGTTCTCGCTCCTACTGCTTCCCCCAAAGATCGTGAGATATGGAATTAGCTAATGATTTGTTGAAATCGAGATTTATTTTGCTTCTTCTTTGGGAAGATCAAGAAGGAAAAAGGGATGTCTTGACGCACCTTTTTCTTTTGTTTGCAAGTGTGCTCTTCCGTGCCGTTTCCTTTTCGTGGTTGGTAGGTGGTCAGATGTGTGATAAAGGACAAATTTCTCCCCACATCGATTGGTGTGGATATGGATTTCTTTCGGAGTCATTTGTTTGCCTTCCTTTTGAGCTTTTCCACACGAACAAGGAAATGGAGTTGTGCTTGTCCACTTAATCCTTTTGCTTTCTTCTCTGTGAGAAGGAAAAGGGAGCAGTGTGAAACTAGAAATTTTTATCTGGGAGCCTTTAGCTTTGTATACATCGCTGATGTTAGAATTGTTTCTTGCAGAGCATGGGAGACTTTCTTGATCATTCTGGTCATCTACTCTGCTTGGGTATCTCCTTTCGAGTTTGGGTTCCTTGAGGATTCAAGGGGCTCTCTTGCCCTGGTAGACAACATCGTCAATGCATTCTTTGCCATCGATATCATGTTGACCTTCTTCGTGGCCTACCTCGACAAAGCAACCTATCTGCTTGTAGACGATCGTAAGAAAATAGCTTGGAGGTACTTGCACAGTTGGTTTATTCTCGATGTTGCCTCCACAATCCCTTCTGAAATCGCCCGAAAAATGCTGCCTCCTAAGATCCGATCTTATGGATTCTTCAACATGCTACGGCTTTGGCGTCTCCGGAGAGTCAGCGCACTATTTGCTAGGTTTGTCTGTGGTGCTTGATGCTGTGCTTTTAGGCTTCAGTCGGTGGCTTAGTTCTGAAGTAATATAGATTGGCACCTGACTGATGACTGCTTATTTTATTTATTTTACAGGCTAGAAAAAGATAGGAACTTCAACTACTTTTGGGTTCGATGCGCAAAACTTATTTGTGTAAGCATTTTCACCTTCCAAGTGGTGGATTTTCTGTGCATTTCCTTGTGTAGAACTCTACTGATAGTCATTTCTTTTTGATCTCACAGGTGACGGTATTTGCTATTCATTGTGCTGGGTGCTTCTATTTTCTTCTTGCTGCAAGGCATCATGATCCGAGCCAAACTTGGATTGGTGCTTCCATGCCAGATTTTCATGAGCAAAGCTTGTGGATCCAGTATGTAACGTCAATGTACTGGTCAATCACCACCCTTACGACGGTTGGCTATGGTGACTTGCATGCTGAAAATATTGGGGAGATGATTTTTAACACTTTTTACATGCTCTTTAACCTTGGATTGACAGCCTATTTGATTGGTAATATGACCAATTTGGTTGTTCATGGCACTAGAAGAACTAGAAAATATGTAAGTTCTTTCATGAAAAATTGTGCTGCTCCATAAGCAAGCAAGAAGCTGAATTTGCAGTTGATATTTAATCTGTCTATGTTATTAAGGATGTCTCTTGGATTGCAGAGGGATACTATTCAAGCAGCCACAGGTTTTGCACAGAGAAACCATCTCCCTGAACAGCTACAAGACCAGATGATCTCACATCTCAGTTTAAAGTTCAGGACTGATTCAGAAGGGCTTCAGCAGCAAGAGACTTTGGATGCTCTTCCAAAAGCAATCCGATCCAGCATTTCTCACTATTTATTTTACTCTCTTGTTCAAAAGGTGTACTTGTTTCAAGGAGTTTCTCAGGACCTGCTATTTCAACTGGTAATGATTATAAATGTCAGACTTTCCCAGGTTATCTCAGTTTTGCTGCTTCATGAATGTTGCTCTCACATTGGCATCCTTTCGTTGGTTTGTTTGAAGGTCTCCGAGATGAAAGGTGAATACTTTCCTCCAAGGGAAGATGTGATCTTGCAGAATGAAGCACCTACAGATTTTTACATACTAGTGACTGGCACTTTGGTAAAGAAATTTCCTTTTTCAGAAGTATTTTTCTGTTGAAACTAGGATCACAGACTAAAAAATTGTTCTCTATATATTATGTTTCTAGTAATCCTTCTTAGTTGCCTCAATGCTGATGCATGGACTTGCTTTGCAGGATGTAATAAATCACAAGGATGAAAAAGAAGTGGCAAGTTGTTTGATAACTCCCCTAAAAATATATTTACTTGATTTAGTGATTATAAATAGTATCATTGTATAATCCATGATACTAAAGCATTTACATAATAGTTTTCTGAAAATCTTGTGCATATTCTGCAGATTGTTCAGGTCGCAAAAAAAGGTGATGTCCTTGGAGAGATTGGGGTTCTTTGTTACAGACCTCAACTGTTCACAGTGCGAACAAGATCGCTGTGCCAACTATTACGTTTAAACCGAACTGTCTTCCTCAATATCATTCAATCAAACATCGGGGATGGAACAATAATCATCAATAACTTTCTACAGGTTAATATATAATAGTACAATTTATCGGATAGTTATAAAATCACCTTTCACCACTTTAAGTGTTGCTTATTTGATAGTTAATATATAACAGTAATATTAAGTATTACTTATTATTACGCACTATTCTGATACAACTTTTCATGGTACAGCATCTCAAGGAGCAGGTAGATGATCCTTTGATGGAAGGGCTTCTAAGAGAAACAGAAAGCATGCTGACCCATGGCCGATTGGATTTGCCTCTTACTCTATGTTTCGCAGTTATAAGAGGAGATGATTTGTTATTACGTCAACTGCTAAAACGCAAATTAGATCCAAATGAGTCAGATAACAATGGACACACAGCACTGGTCTGAATATAATTTTTTTGACATCTCTAATCTTCATTCATTTATGTTATCTGAGATAACCAGACGTTGACTTCATTTCATTCTTTTGTAACATTTAGCATATAGCAGCATCAAAGGGAAATGAGCATTGTGTTCGTCTCTTGCTAGATAAAGGGGCAGATCCCAATCGTAGAGGTATGCTGCAAACTTGTTCTTAAACCTTGCAAGTTATTAGATTCATAGTTCCTCTGCCATGGTATACGCATGCAGAATTTCACTTCATCAAAATGGTGTGCCTATCCTTTTAGGTACCAGCATCATATTAGTTGCAAAAGTTAACGGCTCGACAAGCTTTAGACTTTTGCATTACAGAATTCTATCATCAAAATGGTGTCACTATCCTTTTCCCTTTGCAGACTAAACAATCAAATTTAACTGTCATATGCATGCATATTCATGTCTTCCTCTTTCTAATTATTTGGTTGCTGTTTTTAATTAGGGATGATAATGATCTCATGATTTCTCACTGTCATCCTCATTCTTCCAATGCTTAGTCACCCTTAATTATGCCTAGAAGATAATTAGATTCGCTGGTAGTAAACTTTTAAACAGACCATCTTATGCTTGTTTGGTTGTCTTCATTCATATATAGACATGTTTTACCTTATTGTTGCTCTAAGCCATGCTTTTCCTTCACGTTTCCTTTGTATCTGCTACTAGGCTATCATGAACCACAATAGTGTAGTCGATCTTTTTGAGTAAAACTAATGGTCCTTATTATATCTTTTCAGTCAAAGAAATTTGGTGTTTAAGTTTGAAACTACAAGATTGCTACATTTGAAACGATTGCTACAGTAAAACTTCACATGCATGTAAAACCCAATCAAGTTCTACAAACTTGAATTCAGTAACATCGTTCACAATAATTTAGAGTTCGTGACTCAAAATGCCTTTTGACTTTCCTTATTTGCTGGTCAATCATGTAGTAGTATGCACCATGACTGCGAGGAGCTAATTACTTTCATCTAAAACCCAAAGATCACCTTAATGTAAACCTGCAACATCAGCTTCATATCTTCTTGGCTTTATTTCTGCTTGCCGATAAGTGTACCACAAAAATGAAACAGATTCAGAGGGGAGCGTTCCTTTGTGGGAGGCCATCCTCGGGAGGCACGAGCAAGTCGCAAAAGTACTCAGAGAGAACGGCGCACAACTCTCGTCCGGCGACATGGGCCTCTTCGACTGCACGGCCGCAGAGCAGAACAGCCTAGAGCTGCTCGAGGACATCATCCGGTACGGAGGAGATGTGACGGCGGCGGCCAAGAGGGACGGTAACACAGCCCTCCACCGAGCCGTCTGCGACGGGAACCTGCAGTTGGTGGAGTTTCTGCTCGAACACAGAGCCGACATGGACAAGCCAGACCATCAGGGCTGGACTCCCAGGAGACTGGCGGATCAGCAAAGCCACGACGAAATTAAAGCCCTGTTTGAAGGCAAGAAAACCTCGGATCCCATCTCTGGCGCACCGCTCTCCTCTGAACTGAGGAGGTTGAGCAGCGAGCCCATCATACCGATCGTGGCCGATGCGATCAGGCCGCCATCGCAGGACGGGGCGCAGGAGAAGAGCGAGCGGGCACGGCGGGCCAACTTCCACAACTCGCTCTTCGGGATCATATCAACTGCCAACTTCGGCAGGACGCAGGGCCACAGCGGCATTCTCTCGTCCGTCGTTGGTCCTCCGAGGCCAATGCTTGGCGGCAGCGGCAGGGGCCGTGGAAACCAACAGCGCATGAATCTGCTGCGGGTGACGATCAGCTGCCCCGAGCGGGGCGAGGCGGCGGACAAGCTCGTGCTGCTGCCGGATTCGCTGCAGGAGCTCCTCGACATCGGGTCGAAAAAGTTTGGCTTCTCGGCAGGCAAAGTGCTCACGGCGGATGGCGCCGAGATCGATGACGTGAAACTGATAAGAGATGGTGATCGTCTCGTTCTGGTCGGGGGAGGTTCCGTGGCGGCCACGAGACATGATTGAAACACGCTTCCTCGGTGAACTTGCTATGTTACGAAGACCGCATCGTCCATCACGTAAAACAGGAACTCAACCATTGAGACACCTGACCTGAGCTTGCTGCAGTTCTATGAGCCACTTTCGCAACACTGGTCAGTTCTCCTTTTTCTTTTTCTTAAATGCTTCACGATGGATGTAAGGAGAGTCGCAGTAAGAGTTGTATCTCGTCCTTCCCTTTCTGTCTGTACATGGGAGTCATATGATCGAGCTTGTTGAAAAATATTTCTCATTCGGCTTATGAGCTTTTCAGATATTTTGACACTTCAGGAAATAAAATCAAAGAAAATAATGCTGGATTGATTGGACATCGCTACGTTAACCACCGTCTGTCAGGAAAGACAGTAATGTCTGCACCTTCCACCGAACGATGACCGCCGTCCACCATAAAGGCGTAGCTGTCGGGACGAGAACGGGGGCGCAGGAAAACTCATCTACGTCGCTACCGGGTCCCAGAGAAGGGTTGTTATCACAGGCAAGTGAGAGTTCACTTTCCCTGTGCCCTACCTGGGTTGAGACAGCTGAGCCGCACGCCCTGGTCCACCGTAGCCGCCCGTGCATATAAGAAGGGAAAGGAGGGCGTCGATGGCAGCCGAGAGGCGACACTCGACAGAGGACGGAAGCGGCGAGACATGCAGCCCGCTTCGCTCCTCCACATCCTCCTCCTGATCTCTCACCTTGCTTCGGCGGTCCCGGTCGATCTCCACTCCCACGGTAACACCGCCAAACCCAGATTCACGTTCTTTCTCTTGAATCCTCATGTGGCCGGCGTGCTTCCCATTCTTGAATCGGTCATTTCGAGATCGATCTCGTAGCGTAATTTCCGAGTCCTTGGTTCTATCTAATTCGTTTTCCATTTTCTGCTCATCTGACTGTTAATTGTTGGCTGTTACTAGATCGGTGCCAGTTGATTTTGGCAACTCCACTCGACATTAAGATCCAGTTGTATCTGTAAACTAGTGTGATTTTGTTGTATGTTCCACTTGTAAAAACAGCTGATTAGTCTGCAATAATTGGTGATTTTTGTTTTGCCTGGGGTCTAGTGTTCATCAGGATTATGATACTTTGGGAGCTTTGACTGCAAGGCATCTTCTTCTTGTCAAATTGCTTTTTGAAGGGGGTTTACAAGCTTTGCCTCCACGTTATTCGAGAAACTTAGCAAGTTTGTGTTTTCAGTCAAATGATCGGGGTTGGTGTTTGTTGGAGAAAGCCAAGCCTGTCCTAAAAGTGTGGTATCCAATGTTTTGTTACCTCAAACCTGATTTCCTACGTCAACAGCCAAATATCACTTTGTAAAGCGTCTTCTTAGGTGGTCAAGTACACCGTGTATTTCCTCCATCCATCTAGTTATGCGCTATGGCTTCACCTTGAACTTGTGCAATGCCTATCGATAGCTTTAATTTCATCATCTTTTTGTTGTTTCCACCTATATATATGACAATTCATTTTGTTTACTAGGTGAAATAGATTGGTCGGCCAACGCATATGTTGTTTCTACTTATATTGCAGGGTGCTTCTGGACTGAATCATGTCAAAGCAAATGGGTGGGTGGATGCAGTGCAGGGCTTGTGGTAATTGATCAGTCGGATAATTGCAATGGTCTCTGTGGAGAATCGAAATTTCCACCATGCCTTCCCTTTCATACACATTTTCATTGTTGTAAACCAGGTATCACTGCCCCCCTTCTTCTTTAACTTTAAGCAAGCTGTTTACATCCTTCAATTTCATGGTTTAAAATTGATTGAATACCACTTCAAAGAATACTTCAAAGGAGAACATTAAGGTTTGGTCCCATGTCTTAACCTTTTTATAAACATATCTGATGCAATTTCGGATTCATTGCAAATTGAAAGTTGAGGCAGAGAGTTTCTTTGTACCTTGAAATCACTGTGATGCCAAACCTGCTCTTTTACCATTTTCATATGACACCTGGAAATAGTTCACAACATAGATCACATGTCTAATCTTTACTAATTATTGAGATAGGAGACAATAAGCAGGTAAAGGATAGAGATACTGTCTTCTTTCTGAGAGGTTTATGTCTAATTTTCTCAATGCCGGATCTCCATTTATGTGATACTGATGCTTGACAAAGCTGCAGTACTTTTTGGCAATATTACTTCTGGATAGTGCCCTCTTATTCTTTGATAATGTCCTCAGTTAGCTCATGAATATCTTCACCTGTCTTAGTTGGTAAACAGAGGCGTAGTTCCATCCTTCGCTCAGAAGGGGTAATTCTTACGATGAAGTCACTCTCTCTTGTTTGTTAAGAGGAGTAACTCCACTAGTCAGAAGATGAGATCTAAAACCATTTTAAACAGGCATTTTAGTCAAGACCATTATCATATGTTTCTTGAAAATAAACTGTAATTTTTTTTATTTTATTAATGACCAACAGGATTGTTTCTGATAGATTTGTGTTGGTCTTGTTATAGACCACATCCATCTTTTCAATGAAATCATACAACCACTTCCCCGGATGAAGAACTGTTTAAAGATCACAATCTTCTTCATTTAGAGATCCATCATCTGCTATTTTGGTGTTGGACCAACATATCTTGATGCATGCTACCCTGCATGGATAGTTTCGCTGATTGGAAGTTACAGTTGATATTTTAGTGTTGGACCAACCCAAGGAAACAAATATTTAAATTGCTTGTCAGTCCTCATGGAGATGTCCAGAAAATTGGTCTCATTTTAATGCTTATCCAACAGCTTCTATGGAATGAGCCTTAACAGCATTGGTCGAGAACGTATAAATTCAGCATGTTAGTTGTTAGACAGTAAATCCATTTGTATGGGTCCAATCCTTGCATGTTCTCTATGGTACTAATGGGGTGTTATCTGTGCTCTATGGTTGAATTGGTGAACATCCTCCCAAACATTTTGTAAAGTTTTACTGGATACTTAAATGGTTACTACGCTTGTCCTGGGCAAGCATAGACTTTGTTTTTCTTTTTGTTTGAATGCAGATGTGCCATATTGTGTGTTTGCCTCCTTGTAAACAACCTTACTGTTTAAATCCATATGTGGATATATTTTTCTCGGTGAACGTCTTTGGTGCCCTGAGACTATAGTTGTTAGATGGAAATAATGTTTCAAAAGTATATTAAACTAAATATTCCTTGTCTTATGAGCAGAGAGCCCAAGGTTAACCAACAAGTGCACAATATGCAAGAACAAGTTAGACTTTGGTGATGAGTACATATGTTGCACTGACTGCTCGGATCCTTACCTCATAGAAAAGAATAGAAAATTGGGCTACTGTAAGACTGGTGCGGTGCTGGCAGTGCAACTAAAGCCACAAGGTAGCTATCCTTGTGTATTTTATCCCCTTGTGTGTGTCACCATGAAATGGTTTTGATAAAAGGACAGCAAAATTTTAATTTTGCTTGTTCATAATGGAAATGCAATAATGCATTTTGTTATTGATAAGTAAAATTTTCATCTCGATAGGTAAACAAATTACTTCAGTTTTCATGTCTAACAAGTCAATAATAATGGAAGTGGTTTCATCCATTGTTAAGATGCAACTTAATACCTCTACAAATTTCAGAAGTTTTCAAGTGGGTTGCTGGGCCATGGATGAAGTGTTCTTCTCCCTGTGATGGTGGAGTTCGTTATAGAGATGTTGGTTGCTATGGAAGCACTGATGATCCATCCATCAAGCACTACCCTGTGGATGACAGTAGGTGTTCAGATCAAGAAATGGTGAGTCAAAATGTTTCTCTGATAAATTATATACACTTGATATGCAAAATCTTTAATAAACTCTTTGTCTCTTCTTGACATTATATAAATTGGATCGATAAAAAAGTTAGTCACCAATATACATGTTGGATTAGTCACAGATGTCACAAAAAGTTCATTTGCTAGTTTGTGTTTGGCTCACAATCATTGAATGGGTTGCTGAATAACACCTCTATGGATTTGCATGTCTCTGGAAAAAGCTCTTTCAAACCAACATCTAGAAGCTTGGCCAATTGATTTGTTTTTCTTGACCTATGGAAAAGAAATTCTTATCATGTCATGTAATCCAAGCTTCCTTGACTAGAACTCCTTATTAATTAGGGTTCTCATAAGACAAACAAGAGAAATATTTACGTATATTCTTAAGTTATATTTCTACACATGATATGACTTTAAAATATTGATCAGATGTCCCTAAATGTTACTTCCATAAGCTGTACAGGAATTAATGAAATGATCCAGAGAAACAAGAAACAAAACTTTTCCAGTTGTATGTTATGTGATCTGTTGAGTAGAAAATTCATGTGCCACATGTATAGTAATGATCTTTCAGCCTTGATGCTCCCAAGAACGGATGCTTCACCTTATATTGCCATAACTACTCTCGATTCTTCTCTTGTTTGTATTTCTTCCTTGTTCTTATTTCTTCTTTGTTCTTTCTGTTCTGCCAGTTTGATGTTTTTGGACTTGTCTACATGCCATTTTTATGACTTTGTTTTCTGCCTTAACGCCCCAAATTTTCTTAAGACTATATTTAGAGCAACATATCTGTATGCTCCTAGGATTTCAGTCTGAGGTTATTCTTACCTAATAGTTCTTTTTATAAAATTCTGTCTTAATGCAAACAATCTATTGTGTCTTCACTCGTAAAAAAAAGTGTTCTGCTGTCTAAGATCTATTAACCACTGGGTGGAGTGCACATAGCTGACAATTATGATGGTTTGACACCATATGAGTCTTACTAAATATATGAACACGTGAAAAAAAAAGCAAACAAAAAGTGTTAGCAAAGCAATTGATACAACTTATCTTCATGTTCTAATTCTTTTTCTTATAGTAATGCAACAAATCTACATATTTTAATTTCAATATCCATTTTAAAGGTTTTCTTGGAGTAACTGAAGATCTCGTGTTCTTGTGTACTGTGACATCCCTTGCGTAGATCCCATAAAGTAAAAAAGACCTATTTACTGGTTTTAAATGCTATCTTGATCTTGAATAACACATGATGTTGCTTCAGGGGATTATGTATCTGTAGATGAAGAGATTTTGAAGAGAATATGGCTCTTAGTTTCTTTTGATTTTTGATGAAAAATGTTTGGAAAATGTGTTTGGAGTGAACTTAAGCTGGGGAAAGTTTTGTGGTTTGAAGGGTGCTTTAGTCCTCAAACCAGGTGTTACAATCTGGATATTGAAGCCTATCTTGTCTAGTAGCTCAAGCATTAGATGAATGAGCAGTGGTCCGAAGTTGGCATGGTTTCAGAGTGAAGGATTCTTTGTTCGAGTCTCCAGCGCCTTGCAATTTTCCTTCTTTCAATTCGAATTCCATGTCTTGAGCTTGGGTCATGTCAGCTCACATGTGATGGTGATCTAAAGTATAGTTACTATGTCCTTTCATATCTACCAAATTAGGCTTTTGGATGACTTGGCTGTTGTCAAAATTGACACCACAGTACCCATCCTTAAGGTGAATTATTGGACTTGCTGATCATTTCATGATCCAAATAGCTGAAACTATTGAGTTTGATAGTATCTGCTAAACTTTGGCCAAAATTCATATTTTTTAAAGTGTTATGCACGAAATGGCTAAATTAGAATGATTTTAGCTTTGGAAAAAGGCTTCATGTCATAACAAGCAGAAAACTGGGGATTCCTCTGAAACTTTAGACTCGAGAATTGAAGCTCAAAATCTCGTATGATATTCATTTGTAGGTGCTAGGATATATTATGAGCTATTTCTTTCATGTGTTGTCTAATTACTATTCTTAATTGTTTTCAGCCCCTTAGGCAGGAGCCTTGTAATCTGCAAAGCTGTGGAGATTTGAGCATCAGTGAATCAAGTGACAAGCCAAGCGGGATGTCTGGGTGGTTGGTTGCTTTGCTTGTTATTCTTGGGCTCGTGGCTGTCGGTGGGGTTGGTTTTGCAGGCTACGTTTGTTACAAGAGGTAATGATATGTTCCTTTTCCTTAAATTTATGGTGCTTTTTAATCGTTTAATGGAACATAGTGCTACTTGATAAAAACAGCAGAACCTCGGCACATTTCTTTGTTTGATATGAAATTAATTTTTTGACATACATTCTTTGTTTGATATGAAGTTAATTTTTCATTTATTTTTTGCTATTGCCAACAGGAGAACCTCGGCACCAAGTGGCTTTGTGTATATTATGCTGGAAGGGTATTCTTGAGATATCGCTTTCTTCGAGTCATCCTTGAGCTGATAATTCATTTTGTCCCTAGTAGGGCAAGTATCGTTGATCGTATATTTTTGCGAAAGGTTTGCTTGTGGAAACTGTGGTGTCAAACCGGAACAGGTCAGTATGTTGTTGGAGTCCCATTTATCATATACGCATTGTGGTTTTCATGTTATGTTTTGAAAAAAAACTGCAATGAAATATAGATTCTTTTTGGCAGAAAGTGTCTTGAGACTGATAATTTTATGGAAATTGCAAATTTGATAACTAATACGATGCAAAAATGTAGAATAATACTTGGCAGGATGCATACCTGTTAAATTTTCCATCAAATTCTTGTGTCATCCAAGATCAAGATTTTGTCTTCTTGATCCATTAAATGAAAAAGAATTGGACAAAAGAATACCATGCTTGAGAACAAGCACAACATATGTGGCCTCAAGTATAGCCACATGATCCTCCAGTAATCAACTTTGTCTGGAGCACGAGGCTATCAAGAACCAAACAAGCAAACTCATTCTGCCGTATTGATCTATCCCCTGCAACGAACTCATGAACGACTCCGTTCACCTCAATCGTACTGCACCCGGGGGTCTTGGCTATTCCCTTGCATCCCATGAGACTTCTCACCTGTCCCACATCATCCCATCTACGAGCTTCGGCATACAAGTTTGAAACAAGCACATGTGTCCCTTCATCAGTAGGTGCTAACTTCATTAAATTTCGTGCAGCCCTCTCAGCTAGCTCCATCTTCCCATGGATCCTACAACCCGCAAGAAGCGAACCCCATATCAGATTGTTTGGTGTCATAGGCATCTTCTCGATGAGAACAAACGCTTCATCTATGAACCCGGCTCTCCCAAGTAAGTCTACCAAGCACCCATAGTGTTCGACTCCAGGAACAATACCATATGACTGAGCCATTAAATTGAAATAGGCAAGCCCCTCCCTCACCAACCCTGAATGCCCACATGCACCGATAACAGCCATGAGAGTTACGCCGTCAGGTCTCACGTCTCTGAGTTCATGCATTTGATCGAAGAGGCCTATAGCTTCTCTTCCACGTCCATTAGCCGCAAGACCCCCAATCATTGCATTCCATGTGTGGGCATCTTTGCAGCGCATTTCGTGAAATATTTGCAATGCAATGTCAACGCAGCCACATTTGGCATACATATCCACGAGTGCATTCCGCAGACAAGTATCCTTCCTTACCTCATTTTCCTCGATATAAGCATGAATGCGTCTGCCCCAGTCCAGAGCTCCAAGCTGCGAACAAGCAGACAACAGACTGACTAATGTGACCTCATTTGCTTTTACTTGTGAAAGCCGCATCTCTTCGAAATGGCTCAAAGCTTTTTTGTAGCAGTTTCCTTGCACGTAACCAGATATCAGAGCTGTCCACGAGAATACATCCCGCACAAGCATGTTATGGAAGATGGCCTCGGCCTCAGCCAGGTCTCCACACTTGGCATACATGTTGATCAAAGCATTTCCAAGAAAGACGTCACAGGTAATCATCATCTTGTCCTCCTCCTCGATGAAAGCACGAAGAAGTTTCCCCTGCTGCAGATCCCCCAGCTGAGCACATGCTGACAACGCTGTAGCAATTGTTATCTCATCAGGCCTTGTGTAGCCGCACGTCATCTCTTGGAACAGACTCAAAGCTTCTCTGCAATGTCCACTCTGGACGAAGCCGCCCATCAGGGCATTCCATGTTGCAGTATTTCTAGCGGGCATTTTCTCGAAAGCATCCATGGCATTTATCCTGTCTCCACACTTTGCATACATGCTCACCACGGAGTTGCCGACAGCCAAGTCACTCTCCCATCCGTGCTCCAAGATTCGAGAGTGAAGCCGACGACCCCTCTCGAGGGCTCGCGACTGGCCGCACGCCGAGAGCAGGCTCATTACGGTGACCTTGTTCGGCTCGACGCCGACCTTTCTCATCTCATCAAACAACCGGAAACCTTCATCCAGCTGATTCAGTTGCAGGTAACCAGAGATCATCGACGTCCACGACACCACGTCCTTCTGCGGCATTTCATCGAACATCTGCCTCGCAACATCAACCTTTCCGCAGCCGTTATAGAAGTTTATGATTCCCGACGTTACGAACATGTCCGAATCGAAGCCGCATTTCATGACCAGCCCGTGCACCGCGCTTCCGCTGGGAAGATTGTTGAGCTGCGCACAAGCTCTCGCTGTGGCAGCATAGGTGTAGGTGTCGGGCGAGAAGCCTCCGCAAGCCAGCAGCAACTTGAAAGTGGACAGCGCATCCCTGGGAGCACGCTGATGCGTGTGGCCCCTGATCATGGAGTTCCACATGAAGAGATTAGGATGGGGAATCTGGTCGAACACGCGACGGGCGTAGACCATGCTGAAGAGGGCAGAGGGAGACGTGAGGAGCGCAATGATTCGGCTGACGGAGAAGGTGTCTTGTACGAGGCGAGTGCGGACCATTCGGGCGTGGATTTGAGCGAGCTGCTGCTTCGAGGAGCAGCTCTGGAGGAGGAGCAGGATGATGCTTCGATGGTCTCGAGAGATCCATGGCTCGTAGGTTGCGGGAAATCGTTTGGGTTCGAAGCAGAGATGGCGCATGTGATGTTGGTGTCGTAGTTGAATTGTGTTATTCACTTAAATGATTTTTGATGCATCACTGTCCGCTTCTACAGACATCAAAAGCCTATGCTAATTGATGGTAAGATATATAAACTAATTATAATTAAGGATAAATATAAAGAATATATAAATAATCTTTTATGATATTTATGATCTTTTGGATATAATTTGATATCTATGATTTGCGTGATCTTGATATTCATAATCTATACAATTTCTTTAGATATAATTTGATTTGGTCGAACATGCCCCAATAAAATTATACTCTCATTGAATATGTTAATCTTGGATTTGAGTAAAAGAAATCAAGATTTTATATGAATATCAGTCAATCTATAATGTGTTTGAAATATTAGATACTTGTAGATCTCTATTTGATGTTTTGTTCCAACCAAATGATAGTCAATAGCTATATACTTCATTTGGCAATAAAAAATTAGATGTGCACATAAATAAATAAACATCAATATTATCACATCCATGAGGATTCTAACTCTAACAATTTATGAATTTCGGGTGGAAGAGATATGATCCATGAAAGTTAAACTGTGGTGTGTTGAATTTTAGATTTTGATGATGAAATCAATTGGTAAATTGTTTGATCTAATCTATATATTGAGAAAAGTGTACATGATTAACTACAATAGCGGTAAGGCATAAAGCAGATGTTGGGCCAGAGTCAAAGATCGGACAATACGTCAAAGATTCGGATGCTATGCCGGAAGTTTGCCGAAAGTTCACCAAGAGTTCATCGGGAGCTCGCCGAGAGTTCATCAGAAGTTCGCCGAGAGTTCATCGGGAGTTCATTGGAAGTTCGTCGGAAGTTCGTCGAAAAGTTCGTCAGAAGATCGCTGAAAGAACAATCGATATACTGGACAGAGTTTGCTTGTTAAATGTCTTAATTATCATAGTTGGACCTTAAGCTAAGTTAGGATTGAGAGGTGATCTCATTAACTCAGTTAGGGGCCAACTCGGCCCTTAACAAGGCTGAATTGGGTCGGTTAAACAAGTCCATTCAACACTTGAAGTCACGGCCAGCGGTGGCACCGCCAGGGGCGGCGGTGGCACCGCCTAGGATGTAGTCTCCTAGGTGGTCTGGGAGGTGGTACCATCGGCAATTAATGCTGTCAAGTGATGGTATCGCCCTGTCAGACGATGGTACCGCTAGAGCTTGGTCTCCGAGCTCTGTCAAGTGGTCGTATCGCTCAGACTAAGCGGTGGTATCGCCCAGTATCAGTCTGTAGGTGGTAGTACCGCCCAATAATTGCGATGGTATCGCCAGTACCCTGAAATCTGGGGATGTGATATTTTTTGGCTCAAATTTTGAAGCCATTGGGGCCTATAAATACCCCACCCTTTTGCATGAAAGGGTACGAAAGTGTTAACGTAATCTTGAATTTTTGGGGTGTTAAAAGTGTTATAAAAGTGAAAGAGTCCTCCTCCTCCTTTTCTAAGTGTTGAGATCATTCAAGAGAGGCGTGAGGCTTGTAAAGGTTATATTCTAAACCCGTGAAAATGATAAAGCGCTGTAAAGAGGTGGTTGGTCTTCGCCTATTGAAGGAAGACCATTAGTGGATGCCAGTGACCTCGATGGAAGAGGAATCATAAGTGGATGTAGGTCACACCGATCGAACTACTATAAATTCTGGTTTGTATTTCTATTATTGCTATTTACTTACTTTGCAATAGCTTTACTTCCTTCATACTTGGCTTTCACTACCCTTACGATCAAACTCATTTTCAAGTTATCTTCCGAGATCGTTTTAACGTATAAAGAATTTTAAACCAACGTTTTAATCAGCTAAATTAATTTAACCCCCCTCTTAGTACCGACTCGATCCTAACAATTGGTATCAGAGCTCGGTTACTCTCAATTTGGTTTAAAACCCAAGAGAGATGGCTTATGTCGGGAATCAAGAGAGTCATTCAATTACACGTCCTCCCATGTTCAATGGGACGGATTACACATATTGGAAGACTAGAATGAGGATATATCTAATTTCAATGGATTTTGAGTTATGAAATCTTGTGGAAAATAGCTTTCAAAAATCTTCTCTTCCAATGAATGATTAGAATGAGTTGGAGAAGAAGACTTTCGCTTTAAATGCCAAGGTTATGAATGCCTTGTTTTGTGCATTAGATCAAAACGAGTTCAATCGAGTGTCTATTTGTGAAACAACTTTTAATATTTGGCATATACTCGAAGTCACTCACGAAGGAATTAATAGAGTAAAGTGTTAGGACCGAAGCGGCACTAAGAGAGGGGGGTGAATTAGTGCAGCGGATTAAAACTCGTAAGTTTAAAAACGATTTCGTAAATGTGTAGAGATTTCGATTCGACGAAGAATGACTTAGTAAAACTAGCTCGAGTAAAGGAAGGAGATGAAAACTGAAAGTTTGCTGCTAAGTAAATAAATGATTCAGAAAGTTAAACACTCACACATTCAAGGAACACCATAATTTAAAGTGGTTCGGTCGAATGACCTATATCCACTTGCGAAGCCTTCTTCGATGAGGCTTCCAACTTCCACTAGCAAATCACTTTGAAGGGGAAGGACCAAATACCCCTCTTACAACCTTTTACAAGTGGTTCACACTCTTACAGATTTTTCAAAGAGAAAGAGGGAGGTGAACACTTAAGCTATTGAAAAACAAGACTTTGCTAAAGCTTTTTCTTAATTTCTAGCTTCTCAAAAGATTGTATTCTCTGCTGAGAATTGAGGGGTATTTATAGACCCCAAGAGGATTCAAATTTGGGCTTCAAATTTTGAATTCCTTTTAGGTTCCCGGAGCTGGCGGTGCCACCGCCTGTCAATATCATATTGATCGTTTACTGACGATGCCACCGCCTATCAATTTTCATATTGACAGTGTTCTGGCGGTGCCACTGTTGGAACTCTTGGGTTCTGGGCGGTGCCACCACTCGACCTTTCGGGTGCTGGGCGGTCGTTTACTGACGGTGCCACCGCCTATCAATTTTCATATTGACAGTGTTCTGGCGGTGCCACTGTTGGAACTCTTGGGTTCTGGGCGGTGCCACCACTCGACCTTTCGGGTGCTGGGCGGTACCACCGCCCGACCTTCCGGGTGTTGGGCGGTGCCACCGCCCAGTCCAGCGGTACCATCGCTCGACCTTTTGGGTTCTGGGCGGTGCCATCGCCTAGACTATTTCAGCTCACTGGTTGGGCTTCAAACTTGGCCCAAACTAATCCAAACTCGGGCCCAATTGGCCCCTAACCGGGTTATAGGAGTAACCCTTAATCCTAACCCTAATTACATGAAAACTATGAGATTAAGACATAGTCCTAAGCAGGTTTTTAACCGGCAATGTCGAGTTTCCTTTCGGCGAGCTTTCCGGCGATCTTCCGGCGGACTTCCGATACACCCTCGGATTTCTTCCGGTGGACTCCTAGCAGGCTCCCGGTCTTGTGGCGAGTTCAGTGAGTCTTTGGCAAGTAGCTGAACCTTCTCAGTGATCTCCGTGAACCTCCGACGATCTCTCCGACGGACTTCCGAAAACTTCGACAAGTCCCCGATTCCTTGGTTTGTTCCGGTAGCACTTCCGACAATTCTTCGGACTTTCGGCGGACTCTCGAACACCCATTGAACTTGACTCTGGTAAACTTACTTTATGTCTTCAAGCTATCATAGTTAATCCTGCACAAGTAAAGCAAAACTTTAATCTAGACAATTACTTCTAAGCAATTAATCAAGTTGTCCGGCATGTCATTGGTCCCTCGACGCTTCGTCCGATTCTTTGGCGCATCGTCCTCTCTTGCGGCCTATTGCCCAATCGGCCAGTTGACTCCGCAACTCTGATATCCTTGGCGCAATACCCACTCTTCTTGGCCCGATGCCCGAATCCACGGCTCGAAGCCTTCTGTTGATACATCGACCGATCCACCGGCCCGACGTCCAATCTTCTGACATGTTCCTCCGGC
>LVTN01000412.1:0-21998 GCA_001649415.1 Musa itinerans
TTCAAGCCTGATCCGCCTCAGCGCCACGCCGCGCCGCCGAGCCTGTGCTCCGCGTCAGCAGATCCTTGTGCCTGTGTGCCTCGCCATGAGTCATTCGCCGGCGAGCCTGCTCCGCCTCATCGCCACGCCTCGCCGCCACCCCGCGCCGCCACGCCGCGCCGCCGCGCCGCCACGCCTATGCCCCCTTCAGCAGTATATCCTTGTGCCTGTGTGCCTTAACCCACAGTTCACGCCTCGCCATACGTCAGCGATGATATTGTGATTCCCATCACATAACCTTTTCTTTAGTTGGAAATATATTAATTTACAGTTAATAAGAAAAGAATATTTTCGTTATTATAAATCTAAAGAGGCATTAAAGGTCTCTTATGAATTATTGAAACACCAAAAATAATAACAATGTTTATTTTCCTCAATTGTGTTATATAGTCGCCTAATGTCATCCATGAAATCGATAAGTTATTTGTTTTGCGAATTAGTCTTTTAAATATGAGGATTCTTTAAACGAAAAAACATAAAACAGAACTCCAATTAGTCTTCCTACCCTTGCGGTAAGCTGACGCGGCAGTGATCATACTCGACAAATTTGGCTCGCGCCTGATTCGAATTCATATCCCGCCCTCTCTTGCCTATTCTCTCTTCGCTTCTATCTCGAATGCCAAAAGGGTTTTGGGGGCGCAGCGAACACCTAAGCGCCATCGGAGCTGCTTCGTCGGTTCTCTTGATCGGAGGCGGTCGCAGATTTCGCCGACGGCGTCGGAAGGTGTGGCGTCTCGTGATTACGAGGATCTTATGTTCCGGCTTTTAACCCGTTGTCTTCACGTTCGTTCGAATGATCAGTTTGTTCTTATCTCAATTTCTCGTTGGTGTTGGGTCATTTGATCCTAGAAACGCACGATTCTTTTGATCTATTAGCGAGAAATTGTTGCTTCGTACTTTCTGTTTATGTTGATAGTGGATAGGTTCTTGGAAGAGGGGAACGATTGGAATCTTGTGATCATTTCGGATTGTCGCTTTGTTATTGCCTCGATGTGGATCATAAAGAAGACAGGGAGCGTCAGGGTCTTTCTGCTATTCTTGTTCGATCCACACTTGTTGGGTCAAGACATCATTCTTTCTTTAGACTGCAAATTGGGATGCAAAAGACAGAGTTTATGGCAGGAGCATGTTTCTTGGATCAAGATATCAATCTTTCTTCAGACTGCCAATAGGGATGCAAAAGAGCTCTTGGTATATCAGAGTTTTTTGCAGCTTTGTATTATTTCTATGTTGGCGCTGAAATAATTTACCTGCAACTGTTAGGTGACACCATCCAAGCCTTGGTGTAGCGTTAGAGAATTGAGACTTATAAATCTTTCTTTGATATTTTGTATAATTATTTTAGCCAGTAATTGATCTTAGAGGAGAATTAGAGGATAAATTATTATGCACAGCTAAAACCCAGTCTGATTGACTGATCATTTTTTTATAAATATAATATATTTATATTTATTTACCTTTTATGCAATAGATCAGACCAAATATAGCACAAAGTCTACGACCAGCAAACATAACATAATTATTTTACCCGGACATTGTTCTTAGAAGAGAATTAGCAGGAAAATTATTATGCACAGCTGAATCCAGTCTGATCGACTAATCATTTTTTTTAATATAGTACATTTAAATTTATTTACTTTTTATGTAATTTTAGATCAGAGCAAATATAACACGATTGTAAGTGTTGGTGAACTTTTGCGTCATGGTCGAGGAGTCAAGTATGAGTCTCGGGTAGCGGAAGTGTGCGTTGGGTCGGGTTGAGCTATGAGTCTTATTGTTTGCTTATTCGTCGCCAGCCCCGACATACACGTTGAGGTTAGGAGGGGGATTTCCCGACTCGATCCCTCCGAATCTTAAGTTAGTGTTGAGTGGAATGAGAGTGAGTTGAATGTGCGAAAGTCCTCCTCCGGCGTTGGTCAGGTGGTGGGCTTTTATTCCTGCGCATGGGGGCCGGTTGTACCTGGTTCGTTAATGGCCATCGATCCCTTCGGCGTCCGAACCATATATTCTGTGCAGACGTCGACCGATTTGTACGGGACAACATCGAGCAGCGTCGTCATGAGTTTTCCGAGGTGATTGAACCCGACGGCGTCGTCCCAAGTTTTTCGGGGCTACTTCATACTTGACAATGTCGTCCTAAGTTTCCCAGGGCAGCCTTGTGCCGACGGTGCCATCTCGAGTTTTCCATGGCGGCTTCGTGCCGACGGCACCGTCTCGAATTTTCCAGGGCGGCTTCGTACCCGACAACGCCATCCCAAATTTCCCAAGGGGGCTTCGTGCCCGAAGCACCGTCTTGAGTTTTCTGGGGCAGCTTCGTACATGACGGCATCATCTTGAGTTTCTCGGGGCGGCTTCGTGCTCGACGACGTACATTGCACAGTCCTGTACCGTGCGAGAGGATGGTTGAGTCGGTTTAGGTGTTCGCTGCGCCCCCAAAACCCTTTTGGCATTCGAGATAGAAGCGAAGAGAGAATAGGCGAGAGAGGTCGAGTAAGGGGGGATATGAATTCGAATCAGGCGCGAGCCAAATTCGAGCCAAAATCAAAACCGAGTTAGATGACTCGGTACGACCACATGAGAATCCATGATCGCAAACAATTGCAAGTTAAGCTATCCTTTGTGGTTAGCAGCCAAATAGATCATCTCAGCTACTATGTCATGCTATCAGGATTATTTGATACCGTCCCCATCTTTAGATCGCCCCCAAATGGGTGCAGACTTTATTATATAGACAATAATATGCCAACCGCTAAAGATTAACATAATGTTCCATCTTTGAATGCACCTGTGTATAATAATAATATTATATGGGTACAAAAGGTGGACTTCTCACCTTCCTGAATCCGAGATGCAGTTTGGAGAAAAATTAAAAGCTGGGCCAACTATAGAAGATATGATTATTTAGTTTGAGTTAAGGTGACTGACAAGTCTGGCATTGTTCCTATGAGAAATGGATTCAATTACTTAATAATACAAAAGTCTCCATCATGCATCCTAGATTTTGTTTAGGGGTGCCATGTTGGGTGTAGTGGTTGGAAGAGTACATGCATCCTATGTCTTGGATTACTTTCTGCGCCACACATCTATAATGTTGATGACCCCAATAGAATACACTCTCTCTTGTTTGTGTTTGGTCCAAACAATTTCGGGGCTCGGGATTGGCATAGAATTGGAGAGAGAGATGCTGAAACATAGAATCGTTAGGTCGATTCAAAGGGAGAGGAAACCTCAAGATCAGGGGAAGGCACAAGGAACTCCAAAGGTCGTATGCATTGCATGGCAACCTTCCCACGTAAAGGACTCTCAGTGCAAATCTCCAAAGGGAAGAATACAGAAACAGTGCGACTCCCACCGATCGACCTACCTCTATTTATGGAGGAGGATTTTGTTTTTGTTTTTGTTCATCCCCAGCAGCAGGCAGATACTGAATCAAAGGTTGTGTCTTGCTTCGATAGAGATCACAATGGTACGTAATCCACAATGACAAAAGAAAATATTGCTATTTTTCTTTTGATGTTTGAGAGTTTTATTGTTTGTGGGTGGGGGAGGGGCGAAAACAGATCAATATTGTGAACGAGGAGATCGTCGTGAAGGTCGGACCGCGCGGGGACGTGGTGAGCCGAAGCGTCGAGTGGGATGAATCGAGCTACGGGAACGTAAAGCAGATCCTCGTCACCCATGGCAACGCCATCAACTCCATCCAAATCATATACGACATCAATGGCACCGTAGCACTCGCACACAGGCATGGTGGCGATGGCGACTACTTCGACTGCGTCAGTGATCTCCTTCCCCCACGCTCTTTTCTCTCCTTCCTTGTTTCTGTACCCGTTGTGTGGTTTGCAGATCAGCTTCGAACCCTGGGAGTACCTGACGTCCATCGGCGGCCACTACGGACAAGTGGAGCAGCGAGGTGCGGTGGTGATGAGGTCGCTGAAGTTATGCACCAACCGGACGAACTACGGCCCGTTCGGGCGGGAAGAAGGCACTCCCTTTTGCTTCAACTTCCACTCCGGCCTTGACTTCGGTGGGTTTCATGGTCGCTCCACCGGCAGCCACCTCTCCGCCCTAGGCATCTACGTCAAAAGCATCAGCCTGAAGCACCATTTCAAGCCTGATCCGCCTCAGCGCCACGCCGAGCCGCCGCTCCTGTGCTCCGCTTCAGTAGATCCTTATGCCTGTGTGCCTTTGATAGCAGATAAAGATTTCCTCGATTGTACAAGCCATGCCCTGTACTCTGCATAGTTGAGGAAAATCCTCTCTGCTAAATGTGTATAAATGACTATCAAAGTTTACTATCTAACTGTACTTCTGGAATTACATCTTATATTTTTATCATGGTATCATAGTAAGATACAGAGGATGTTCCAAAAGACAGTCTATGATTTTTATTGTAAAGACAAGCATCGTAATGAATGAGTGCTATTGATTTTAAAGGTAGGAAGAGAATAATGAGAAAGTAATTTTTACTGGATAAAAGATGAGGGATGACCAAGACGACGATGCCATACATCAACTGGAGCTGCAACTGACGAGTGAACTGTAGGCTGGGTAATTTGCAAAGCGGATGACCACTCATAAATGTTATCTTTGTTCTGGCCCTTGACTAAAGATGCCCCTGAGCTCAAATCCTTGACAAAAAAAGAGTTAGGAAAGAATTCAGCGGAGGTATTATTTTATTTACAGAATTGAGAAACGAAAATGAGGTTTCAATTAATGTTAGGTGCACACAGAACATAATCGAGTGTAAAAGTTGTGGTAAATGAACTAAGCGTTGAGGAACCATAATGAGTAATGAGAATTCTTTTATTGTCACTGATGATGATATCTTTATTTCCGCTATAGTTGTTGTGGATGGATAAGTTTTGAAAATCAGAGGTGATGTGATAAGAGGCACCAAAGTCCATAATCCTCTCTGCTAAATGTGTATAAATAACTATCAAAGGAAAATCCTCTCTACTAAATGTGTATAAATAACTATCAAAGGAAAATCCTCTCTGCTAAATGTGTATAAATAACTATCAAAGTTCACTATCTAATTGTACTATGTAATTACATCTTATATTTTATCAGCCTTAACACACAGTTCACACCTCGCCATACGTCATTTGACGACGAGGTTACTCTTACTCAAATATATGTTATTCAGCGATGACATTGTGTTTCTCATCACATAACATTTTCTTTAGTTGGAAATATATTAATTTATAGTAAATAAGAAAAGAATATTTTCGTTATTATATATCTAAAGAGGCATTAAAGATGTCTTATGAATTATTGAAATACCAAAAATAATAACAATGTTTATTTTCCTCAATTGTGTTATATAGTCGCATAATGTCATCCATGAAATCGATAAGTTATTTGTTTTGCGAATTCGTCTTTTAAATAGGAGGATTCTTTAAACGAAAAAACATAAAACAGAACTCCAATTAGTCTTCCTACCCTTGCGGTAAGCTGACGTGGCGGTGATCATACTCGACAAATTTGGCTCGCGCCTGATTCGAATTCATATCCCGCCCTCTCTCGTCTATTCTCTCTTCGCTTCTATCTCGAATGCCAAAAGGGTTTTGGGGGCGCAGCGAACACCTAAACGCCATCGGAGCTGCTTCGTCGATTCTCTTGATCGGAGGCGGTCGCAGATTTCGCCGACGGCGTCGGAAGGTGTGGCGTCTCGTGATTACGAGGATCTTATGTTCCGGCTTTTAACCCGTTGTCTTCACGTTCGTTCGAATGATCAGTTTGTTCTTATCTCAATTTCTCGTTGGTGTTGGGTCATTTGATCCTAGAAACGCACGATTCTTTTGATCTATTAGCGAGAAATTGTTGCTTCGTACTTTCTGTTTATGTTGATAGTGGATAGGTTCTTGGAAGAGGGGAACGATTGGAATCTTGTGATCATTTCGGATTGTCGCTTTGTTATTGCCTCGATGTGGATCATAAAGAAGACAGGGAGCGTCAGGGTCTTTCTGCTATTCTTGTTCGATCCACACTTGTTGGGTCAAGACATCATTCTTTCTTTAGACTGCAAATTGGAATGCAAAAGAGAGAGAGAGAGAGAGTTTCTGACAGGAGCATGCTTCTTGGATCAAGATATCAATCTTTCTTCGGACTGCCAATAGGGATGCAAAAGAGCTCTCGGTATATCAGAGTTTTTTCTGACAGGAAATATATCGAGGTTCTTTGCTGATTGTTTACTTTTTGTTTATTTGAATTGATCTTGGCATATTGAGTCCTTGGGCCAATGATGAATGAGCCAATGACACGCATTGGTCCGGAGCAAGAAACGTCAGTGCTTCCTGAAAGTGAAGGGAATGAATCAGAAATGTCAGGCATGGTTTGCCTGAGAGCAATGCACGCAAGCAGGGTTCTCAATTGCCCGCAGAGCCTCATTCGACCAAGAACTCTGGACCTGTTCAGGCTTTTGCCATACACAATCTTGCTGAGAAATCGGATAAGGCTGATGACATGCGCTCGGAGAAGTGAAAAGACAACGCCCCCTTGGTGAAGCAAACGGTTGAAACAGCCTTGGAGAAGCGAACAGGTGGCGCACCCTTGCATCTGCTTTTGGAGAATCAAACAGATGACATCTCCTTGGAGAATCGAACAAATGATCAAATCATTTTTGTCAATGATCCAGATGGATATCGATGATTCCGATCAAAGTGGTTCTCTCGTTGTCAATAATGGGGAACAGAATGATTAGAAAATAGGACTGGATCAGCAACGACAGATGCGAAGGAGCCTCATGCTGAAGATAATGACACCAAAACACCCTTGAAGGAGGAAAAGACAGGAGGAGACAATTCAATCCCTGTAGAGGGCCTAAATCAGTCATGTACTTTACGCAGAAGCACTCGATTGTCTCGAGTAAGTCGGGGTTCATCTCCTTTAGTGTTTCTTGCTTTAAAATTATAACTGCAAACAAGTGACTTTGGGCTTCTGATAGACAGGTTGTGGAGAACAGCAACTAGATCGTGTGGATATGAGCAGGTATTTATATTGTTTTCTTATTGCATTTGAAATTCAAACTACAACAGTTGCTTGTTCCGCCAGAGAAGCTCGTCGAAACTCGCCAAGAAGATTGTCGTGAAGTCCAGGAGTTTGTCGGGAGTCTGTCGGAACATTGCCGAGAGATCGCCGGAAGAAACCAAGACATAGAGACTTGTTTAGCTTAGCAAATGTTTTAGAAATCGTAGTTAGCATGTAATTGGGTTTGGATTTGGGCTAACTCAATTAGGGGCTAGCTAGACCCATGTAAGGACTATGTTGGGCCCAATGAGAGACCCAAACAATGTCCCAAGAAGTGGCACCGTTGTGGCACAATCTTCGAGACTGTGTCAGGCGGTGGTACCGCCAGTCTAGGCGATTGTACCGCCCCTGGTAGGGTGCCAGGCGGTGGTATCGCCTAGCGTAGTGTCAGACTGACACTGGCAGTGGTATCGCCCGTACCTGGGATGAGATGTTTTTAGGCTCCAAGTTTAAATTGACTTTAAGTCTATAAATACCTCTTATCTCTGGTTAATAAACATAAGCACAAAGAGTTTAAAACTGAAAAAACGTTGTAGAAATCTCTTGTGAGAATCATCCTCTAGTCCAAGTGTTAGAATTCTGTAAGAGAGGAATGAGTGCTTATAAGGGTTGTCTCCTAAACCTATGAAAAGGAGAAGAGGGGTGTAAGAAAGAGGTTGATCTTAGCCTATTAATGGAAGATTGATAGTGGATGTCGGTGGCATCAACGGAAGAGGAATCGACGAAGTAAACATAGGTCACGACGATCGAACCACTTTAAAATCTGGTTTGCTTTTATGTCTTGAGCGATTTACTTTAACTGCAAACCTCTTTAAGTGCTTACTGCTTTCACTTTACAAATGTACGTTTTCAAAGTTAAGTTTTCGAAAACGATTTTCAATGTAAACAGATTTAATTGAAACGAAGTTCTTAAACCGATATTATTTTACTAATTCATCCCCCCCCCCCCCCCCCCCCCTCGCCTCGCCTTTTAATGCCGACCTCGGACTCTTTGATCCTAACATCGCAGTGACTTGATATCGTATCCCAACTTTAGATCGCCCCAAATGCGTGCAGACTTTATTATATCATAGTAGAGGCAATAATATGCCCACCTTTTAATGCATCTATCTGTATAACAAAAATATTATACGATGGGGCACAAAAGGTAGACTTCTCACCTTCCTGAATCCGAGATGCATGTTGGAGAAAAATTAAAAGCTGGGCCAACTAATGAAGATATGATTATTTAGTTTGAGAAGAAGGTGACCGACAAGTCTGGCATTATTCCTATGAGAAATGGATTCAATTACTTAATACAAATGTCTCCATCATGCATCCTAGATTTTGTTTATGGGGGCCATGTTGGGTCCTCACATCTATAATGTTGATGACCCCGTTAGAATACACTCTCTCTTGTTTGTGTTTGGTCCAAACAATTTGGGGGCTCGTGATTGGCATAAAATTGCAAAGAGAGAGAGAGATGCTGAAACATTTAATTAATTGCTTCCTCCGAGAACCATAGAATCGTTAGGTCGATTCAAAGGGAGAGGAAACCTCAAGATCAGGGGAAGGCACAAGGAACTCCAAAGGTCGTATGCATTGCATGGCAACCTTCCCACGTAAAGGACTCTCAGTGCAAATCTCCAAAGGGAAGAATACAGAAACAGTGCGACTCCCACCGATCGACCTACCTCTATTTATGGAGGAGGATTTTGTTTTTGTTTTTGTTCATCCCCAGCAGCAGGCAGATATTGAATCAAAGGTTGTCTTGCTTCGATAGAGATCAAAATGGTACGTAATACACAATGACAAAAGAAAAGATTGCTATTTTTCTTTTGATGTTTGAGAGTTTTATTGTTTGTGGGTGGGGGTGGGGGAGAAAACAGAGCAATATTGTGAACAAGGAGATCGTCGTAAAGGTCGGACCGCGCGGGGACGTGGTGAGCCGAAGCGTCGAGTGGGATGAATCGAGCTACGGGAACGTAAAGCAGATCCTCGTCACCCATGGCAACGCCATCAACTCCATCCAAATCATATACGACATCAATGGCACCGTAGCACTCGCACACAGGCATGGTGGCGATGGCGACTACTTCGACTGCGTCAGTGATCTCCTTCCCCACGCTCGTATCTCTCCTTCCATGTTTCTATACCCGTTGTGTGGTTTGCAGATCAGCTTCGAACCCTGGGAGTACCTGACGTCCATCGGCGGCCACTACGGACAAGTGGAGCAGCGAGGTGCGGTGGTGATGAGGTCGCTGAAGTTATGCACCAACCGGACGAACTACGGCCCGTTCGGGCGGGAAGAAGGCACTCCCTTTTGCTTCAACTTCCACTCCGGCCTTGACTTCGGTGGGTTTCATGGTCGCTCCACCGGCAGCCACCTCTCCGCCCTAGGCATCTACGTCAAAAGCATCAGCCTGAAGCACCATTTCAAGCCTGATCCGCCTCAGCGCCACGCCGAGCCGCCGCGCCTGTGCTCCACTTCAGTAGATCCTTGTGCCTGTGTGCCTTAACACACAGTTCACGCCCCGCCATACGTCATTCGCCGACGAGCTTACCCTTCCTCACTCAAATATATGTTATTCAGCGATGATATTGTGATTCCCATCACATAACCTTTTCTTTAGTTGGAAATATATTAATTTACAGTTAATAAGAAAAGAATATTTTCGTTATTATATATCTAAAGAGGCATTAAAGATCTCTCATGAATTATTGAAACACCAAAAATAATAACAATGTTTTTTCCTCAATTATGTTATATAGTCGCATAATGTCATCCATGAAATCGATAAGTTATTTGTTTTGCTAATTACTCTTTTAAATAGGAGGATTCTTTAAACGAAAAAACATAAAACAGAACTCCAATTAGTCTTCCTACCCTCTTTGGCTCGCGCCTGATTCGATTTCATATCCCCCCTCACTTTGACAACAATGCATGCAAACTCGAAATTTATTTGCCTCTTCTCTTCTACAGCACCTGAAAACCAAAAATAAAAAAAAAGGAAATATGATAATCCATATTCTGCTATATCTAAAGGATACTGATTCTGGTTCAAACAATAAAAGATATCTACTGACAGGTAAATTGATCAATCACCTCAAAGCAAATCAAATTCATGGAATACATACATATAGATGCTGTTGCAATAAACCAGATCTGAATTCTACATCTTCTATTTACTTCAGATAACACCAAAATTTTAACCAAAGTCCGAAAATCAATTGTGCACTTAGAAATTAAGCACGATTCAGAGGGCACCAAAATTCCAAGCATCAAAAAGAATGTAGACGGTAATGCTCTGACCTACTACTACCGGTGCCTGCATATACTGATTAACGGCATAAAAGTAGTAACTTAATTTCTTTCTACACTGATCAATTACCGCAGTAATAACTTAGAACACAAGTGTTTAACTCTTATTCTTTAAGAATGAAATAAAAAATAGAACCACTTAAGTTATTTATCATTCACCAAACTTGTAACTCTCATAAGATTGGTATCCCAGCAAAGCTTATTCTAATTTGGTAATGATAAAGTCATTTTTCTCTCGTGATCAACTTTGACTCCAGATTTCACCATCACCAACACGTGCAATCATGTGGTGAGCACCTACGAGATTCAACTTGATGCCCACATGAATGGGAAGTAAAGTTCTCTCTGACAAAGCTGTAGTTTCAGCTACATGTATGAAGTAAAAACAGAAAGCATTGTCCTACCAGTTCTCTTATTCAGAGACTTCATTTATGTGCTTAATATGCCAGAACGCTCCACATAATCCTTAACAAGCGAAGCATCACGAAATCATCGAGTTAGGATAAGAAGCGTTGTCAATATGCTATTGCTGCAAATTTTTTTTTCATCCACTAGTATTACCAACAACAAAAAGGAAAAAAAAGGAAAAGAATTAAAGAAGATGCATCGCTATTGTGCCGAGAATCTACACTTGTGAGTAAATAATCCTGCACCTACTCGAACAAGATCACTTAACATGAGAAGAATGATTACATACCTCTGTATCATGTTCATCGAGTGGATACAGAGCTGCATCAGCTTCACAAAGAAGGGTCATCTGGAAACATGACATTGCAAACTAATAGAGCAGCTGAGGCGTGTTAGCCCCTTCTCGCATATGAAAGAGAAAAATAAGAATGCAATTAACCTCAATCCACAAGGTAAGCAGCTGTAGAAAAACCAAGATTCAAAAAGAAACGAAGAAAAGGACAGAAATAATATGCTAAAAGCAGTGACGGCGACCTACCCGTTCGGTAAACGCCTACGGAGGATCTGAAGCATTAATGAGCATCGCAAAGCAAGAAAGCGCATACAGACCAAAGAACGCGTGGGGGAAAGATCCACGCCGTTCCATGCCAGTTGAGAAAGCAAAAGGTCCGGATTCCCCGTTCCTAAAAGCTCTCGCCCCTTCTGGTTCAAGAAATGGTCCATCGTCCCAAGAACTCGGTTCCATCGGTCGATCTAGTTCAAGAAAAGATGCGTCCGATTCGGTCATACCAAACAAGAACGCTCTCCTCAAGGTACACCACCCGGATCATGATCACCGCAAAGCAAGAAAGCGCATACAGACCAAAAACAGAACATCAATCAGAAAATAGCGAAAGGTCCGGTTTCCCCGTGCCCAGAAGATGTCGCCCTTGTTGATGAGGACCAAATCTAGTTGAAGAAACGGTGCGCATCGTCCCAGGAACTCGATTCTATCGGTCAACCCAGTTCAAGAAACGATACGCCATCACAAGAAAGATTCCATCAGACGAGCTAGCAGAAAGACAACAAGTTAACGGCGTCTCAAAGAGAGAAGAAGAAAGGAAGGCGAACCGAGGCGGAGGCTTCACCGGGCGCGATCCACCATTAAAGGCTTTGCATCGCCTCCATCCCTTGTCCTCTTCTCCCTTCTCGGTGATGTCGGCGTGAGCGCGAGGGTGAAAGGAAGCCAGGAAGAGAGAAGGCGAAGAATGGACGGGGCGATCACGAAGGCAAGAGAGAGAGAGAGAGAGAGAGGTTTTAGGGCATAAAAAGAGAAGAATCGGCTCGTTGGCTTTCTCTGCGTTGCTGCGAGTTTTCTTGGAGACTCACGAAACGGGATTTAAATAGCTTCTCTCGAAGGCGTCTGACGGAGGAGGCGGAGGAGGAGGATCAAGTCCCATGATGCGAGCGCGACGACCGTACGATACGGAGCGACGCTTCTTACAAATGACCCCGGCTTCTTGTTGATTCGTGCGTTGCATCGTGACCGTATGTATGACTATTATTATTATGCACAAATATCATCTAAAAATAATTTTTGAAACAGAAATCTTAGCAAACGGGACATTTTTCTTGACATATTAGTCCAACATAAATATCAAAATCATAGATGATTCAGTTTACCGTCCGTAAGTAACCACGAAGGGAATCGTCACTAGATGGTCTTACCACCGCTGTTGGACAGCAGCGAAGCTGCAGCGGCTGCGGCGGTAGGAACGATACCGGTCGAAACGCCGGGTTTTGAGAGATGCAAAAGCCTGTAGTGCAACACATCTCAGTTAATAAGCATCTCCAGAGAGACAGAGACAGACAGCCGCGTAGCAGATTTACTTACGGAGCCAAATATTCGCAGAAGGAAGAAACAGCAGCACCCACTTCATTGTAATTGTCCCCAGCAGTAGGCGCTGTAATTTCAACCATTTGGATTCCAGGAGTGACGGGCACAGCCTCGTCCGTCGCGTGAAGCTTCGGCATTTTGTTGGCAGAGGTCACGGTGACGGTGATCGGCGCACCTCGCTGGAAACGGAAGGCGAAGCCTATCTTGAGGAGCTCGTGGTCCAGTTTGTAGCCAAGCGAATAGAAGAAGCGCAGCGCGTTGTTGCTCACTTTGCTTTCCACCATGGTTCGAACTAAAACTGAGATTTGCTCGGCGCCAGCACCTCTCATGGCGCCCCCAACATGGCGTACGGTCCTACATCGAGGCCAAATTTGAGTCATCATAAGAAGACAGTGTGGGATGGCAAAAAGTTTAGGGCGTAGGCATACCAAGACGGAGTGGGCTGAGCTAAATCACACAAGAGGCGGATCTCAGAGGGCACGGCTGCAACAACGAGGCAGAAAGGCAGGTTCTTTTGAGTGGTCAATCATGACGATGTCTGTTCAGTGCCACGATTTACTCACCAAGGCTCGGTCCACTTTTTAGACACAGCTCATGAACTCTGATGCGTTCCTTCGGAACTCCACAAAGGCCCTGAAGAAGAATCTCGAGGGCCTCGACATGCTGATAACGAACACATTTGTCATAAGCTTCCGAGAAGAGGAACACAGACGTGTAAATCTTCGTAAACGGACCACGAATCAGCCATGCATTTCAAGTAAAACATACCTGTGTCTCGATTATTCCTTGCACAACGCACTCCATCCGCAATCTGCTTGTTTCCACACCGTTTCCTTCGCTCCTGAGTGCCGCAGAAAACAGATCCAAAAGGAGAACCAGAGAGTGCCACAGAAAGAAAATCCAAAAGGAGGATTATTGGCTTAGGCAATTCGTCAAACACACGGCGCTCGGGTTGATTTGGTATATATTGACATCGCCAGGAAATCCAAAACCCTAATTTAGCACACGATCACGATCCCCATAAGCGAGCGCGCAAAGTGGGAATCGTAGTCCGTAGTTCCTTCCATCGAGAGGGAAAGAAAGAAAAAAGAAGGGATAAGGGTTTTTATGTTGTCACCTTCGAGCAGCGGCGCTCTTCCGATGCTTCCGTCTCGAGGACGACCAACTCGAAACAGTAAATTGCTTGTGTGCTCGGGAATAAAAAGAGGTCGCTTCAATCACGCGGTACACGATAACTAATGTGGTCCAGTGTCATACGATGACTCAAATGCCCTCATCTTCTATGTGTAGCTTTCACCGGTTGGAAGGAGGGAATGGCCGGAGCGAGGAGATCGATGGGTTGACACGAATGGAATTATGTTGGCGAGGCCCAAGGAGGGAGAAAGGGACGACTTCTTCCATGACTTTGTCCTCTTCTTCTTTTTTTTTGTGATCTTTTACATATTTAATAAGCTAACTTCGTTAGACTTGAGGACGGAGAAAGGGACGACTTCTTCCGTGTCTTTGTCCTCTTCTTCTTTTTTTTCTGTGATCTTCTACATATTTAATAAGCTAACTTCGTTAGACTTTTAGAAAGAAAAAGTATTTGCTATTTCTTTAAGTTGGGAGAAATTATTCATCCAATAAAACCAAAGGAAGCAGCTTCAAGTCCTTACCATAGCAAAAATATAAACTGCTAGCAAAAAACTGATTTGATCCTTTGTGGTTGACATTTCATCCGTCGAGTCACTGCAAAGTTCAAATATAATTTTACATGAATAAAAAACAGGAAAATTGTTGTTGGCGGATAATCTTCCAGATAAATCTATTAGATATTCTTGATGTCCGACAATATCTATTAGATATTGCTAGCAAAAATGATCTATCTAATCTTTGTGAAAATGATGCTAAAAAAATTTACTCAAACCATTCTTAGGTGGGGCACGAACGAAATGGACCTTGCAAAATACAGTCAACTATAGTTTCTACACGAACAAGTAGAATGGCACCACTGGGGGCACTAGCACATGAGCAACTACCAAAACATGGAACTGAGAAAGGATCATGTGAAAAATCTGAGAACTCTGAGCTCATGAGCAAGAACAAATGATGGGTAAAGAAACTCTCTCTCTCTCTCTCTGTAGTTCAGGCAAAGTTCCCGACATGATGCTAAAAAGCTACAGGATACTTGATCTAGTTAACAGTTTCATATCGACAACAATAAAGACATTACTAACCTAACACAACATTGCAGAAAATGTAAACAATATGCAAAGAATTAGAACCAACAGCAGCCTCTGTGCCAATAAGATCATCCAATTCAATATTTAAGTGCAGAAAGCTAGTTTGAAGCGGGTACCCCGTAATATGCGTTATTGTCCAACTTGGAAGAGTACTACCAACAGGCTGAGTCGACTAGATCAGACAAACTTCATCTATAAGGGGGAAAAAAAGTCACCAATGAAATTATACAACAAAAACACAACCAAACTGAAAAATAAACAAGTTTTATTCAGGTTCCGGATTTGCCTCATGTTCAAATTTGAATCTCAAATGCCAAGCGATTCTAATCCAAAACTCATACACCCAACCCAATTAGATCTTAGGTCTCAGTTGAGATGATCCGGACCCAGCAACATCACCAACGTGCAATGCTTTCTTACATGTATTTGAACTTTTGCACCAAATTAGTTCCAAAGCAGATCTTTCAATCTCCAATTGGTTACAGACAACCACTCACATAATTAGGATGATAACTAACAAATTCACTTCAACCATTCTGACCAAATAAATCTTTGGAGCTTTCTCTCAGCTTTCTTGGAGTAGGCAAAATACACAAGTAATCAAACACTTTCAGTGTCACTATGTGCCAGATAAATGTCTCCTCGCCTCTCCCTTGGAGAAAAGAGAAGAAAGAACAAGGGAAATGCTACCTAAATTAACTCTGAAACCAGAATATATCTTAAATATTTTTGTACATATATGTGTCCAGTATAATATGGCTGTCATGCACACAACTTGAAACCATATGGTTCAGTGCATTGGTCGGCGATTTGAACGTGGGCGCACAGGGGTCTTGGAAGGGCTCACCCTGCAAAATCAGGACACTTACCAACTAATTCAAGACAATAGTTTCAAATGACACTATGAAAAGCTATGTGAGGATTCAAAAACCCAAGAGTAAATTGGGAAAAAACTTTGCACCTTATTGGTAAAGATCCCAAGACAACCCCACTACAGTTCAGAGCAGCAGTTGCACTCTCAGCCTGCAAAAAGAAATTTCAGGTAACTATAGTGTTGTGACTCTTAAATTCCAGCCAAAATGAACAAGATGCTGGTGATTAAAAATAAGAAAAAACATCTTTACGGCAAACAAGAAAACAACAAACGTCATTGAGAGACAAAAAGCGAAATATTTGCAGTCAGTCATTTGATAGTTTTGTTACTAATAAATATTCCAGGTCGATCAGCAGGACAATGATCATACCAAGTTAGCTCAGACAAATCTACTAAAATCGATGAAATTGGATTTCACTTAGAGGAGACTCTAGCATATTCAAACACTAGGAAGGAACGAAAGAGCATAGCAACCATGACAAAGAGATTACATATAAAAGAGACCACCTAAGGTATATAGGTGGTCAAATCAGTGAATCTACTAAGTAAATGAATTCCAAATTTGAATACTTTGTGAATGACAGGAACTTAGTAGCAACAGCAACAACAATCAAACAGCATAATGAAAATCAATGTACTTTAGAGTGCATTGCAATATATAAGTTAATCTTGACTCAATGTTTTTAATTTAATTATTTATCCTGTAACGTAAAAGAATGCTGTCAAGGCTTTGATGCCTACACACTGATGCAATTAACCAAAGAAGTAAATGAATGGAAAAGACTAGCAAAACAACATTGATTGTCACCGACCAACAAGCCAAAAGTTTTATGTCTAGCAAATTTTAGCAAACAATGAACAGAGTTGGGTAGCTACCTAATGTCAAGCAGAAAGCCCAGGCAAGGAACTGGATGCACATATGAAGTTAAAGAGTGGTCAATAGGCATTCTTGGTTACACTACAACTTGCCCTGGCTTAAATCTCTTGGTATGTATCAGAACCACTAGTAGCCTGGCTTGGTAAAATTATGACAGTTCGTACCTTAAGGCAGAGCAAATAATGGTATATGTTCACAGGAAGACCTACTTTTTTATTTTAAATTCTATGTAAGTTGCTATAACAACAGGATCAATGGATTGTCCATATACTAAGCTACCCAAACACAAGGAGAATATGTGCAACTGTCGAAAACCAACAAGCATTCCTAGAACATCAAGTGGCCATTCACTGAAAACACCCAGCCCATTTGAGCCAACAATCAAGAGTTATAAATGGAAGCATTGATCTAAAACTCAAAAATGATAATCATATTGGATTAATCATGAACTTATCCCCATAGCTATTATTAGTTAAACCAGTAGCTAATAGTCTTACACTGTCCTCCCCTCTGCAAGTGAACTAGTGTACCCATGGTCCATGGATGACGATATATATTAAAATATTATCATTTATATGGATGTATCTAACACCTGTAGATATACCACATATAATACAGTGTTTGCTTGATGTACTTCTGTTGCATTTCTGTCCCTCGTGCATGCCACTAGTGTTTGTGTAAATACAATAGCAAATCACCACATATAATACAGTGTTTGCTTGATGTACTTCTGTTGCATTTCTGTCCCTCGTACATGCCACTAGTGTTTGTGTAAATACAATAGCAAATCATATATATATATATATATATACCAACCAAGCTACTAAAAAGCATGTGCATATCATGATGCAGTAACATAATTATGGTAGCTTTTCAAAAGAACATGCCCATGTTTAAAGGAAATCATTTGCATTTTCTCATTATTTCTAACTTTCATTCAATCTAAAATCATATTCATCTTTCAAACATTCATATTTATAAACTTGTCCCTTTTCTCAGAAAAAGGTAAGAACATTGGATTAAATGGTTCAGTACGAAAATATCAAGTCAAAGATACCAACCATTACAAACTCAACAAAAGCAATTCGAGTGGAATGATGATAGTCTCCAAGAAGTCTTAATCGGTAAACCTATAACAGAAGAGAGCCATATCATGATATTTGCACAATAAGTCATGTCAAGATGCAAATTACCAACATAGAACAGAAGAGAGGACACCAACCTCTCCACATATAGACTCAAAGAAGAGTCTAACATCAGCTTGTGATACCTGTACCAAAGGAATACCATTAAAAAAATATATACTGAGACAAGATCTACTTAGCTGGAGGTGAATATTAGAGAGTGAAACTTGACTCATGAACTGCAAATTTTGGAAGTGCCAAGAACAATAATTTGAGGAATGTTTGCCTCAACAGACATGCTACAGGGAGGAAAAAATAAGACATGTTTAGGCAAGATGCAAATGCGAATAAAATCAGTTAATTGAACCATAATGAAATAACCTGCTTTTGGTTTTAAGCCAGGTAAGAATAAGGCATTTATATGGAATAGAGGAGGTTTTCCCAAGTATAATTTACACCAATTTAGAATAGACTGACCCAAAAAGCTGTGGGAAACTTCAAAAATCCTATTAAGTACTATCTTTGAACTTGACATTGGTTCTGTCAAGGCTGAATTCCTGACTGCATTAATGGGTGAAGCTGGAAAATAGTTGTATTAAGCTGCCATGGAAGATGGAATAGATAATGTGAGAATTATCACCGACCTTCTTGTCAATATTTGTGCAGTAGATAGTCCTTGAACACATCTCGCGTTCATCATCGGACTGAAAGACAGGAGTACTTAAATAGTCAGACATTGAGAATAAAGTCATGAGACAAATGCAATTTATCAAAGGGATATCATCGAAACAAAGGAATCCAACAATCAATTTCCTCATACCCTTGGCAAAAATGTAGGATTGACAGGTGCAATTGCAGTTTTTGAAGGAAGCACTTTAACTGGGTAAAACCCAAGCATGGTCCCTGACAGATTTAAAGCAGCTCTTGCACCCTCTGAATTTGCATAAGCCCAGACAATTATTGGTGATTTCATATCTCAAAATTGAGACACTAAATAGCATGTAAGTACACTGCACTGAAGCTTACCCTCATCAGTGAACTCTATGAAAGCAAAACGAAGAACAGTCTTTGGGTCCCCACACATGCGACAGTCAACAACCTGTAAAATTCAAAGAATTATACATTTTGGAAGAGTATATATCGTTGAAGAGGCCAGAAAGACATTAAGGTAATTCACCTGTCCACAGTTGATGAAAAGTGCTGCAAGATCTTCTTCAGTAACCTACATATTATAGTTGTACATAAAGGTTTCAACCGGAAAATGAAAGGTAAAATGCAACAGGAAGAAAAATTGTCTATGGTAGATTGAAAACAACATGTATCGAAAACAAGAGTCAGAAAATAAGCTCCTTAGCCATGCAAGCATTACATTTAGAAACAACACTAGGTTAAGTTACATTCTAAAACATGTTTCTGAGTAACATTCTGTGGAAACATCTAAATATGAACAGAAACAACAAAATACACCACATATGGTCAAACCCAAGGATGGTCCCCGAGGATTTTATTTCCTTTTGCATTATCACATTGAGCAAAGATGTTCACCAGTAGAAATTGCTTATTATGTAATGTATTAAGAGATCTGAAGAGACATATAAGATGAACAATATGCAGAGAAGTACCAATGAAGATAAAAGTACAAGAATGATAATCAAGGATATAAATTAAAGTATTGGCTTTGTCATAGCAAAGCATCCAATCTCATCAGCTAAGTTGCCCACGCACATTGCCTAATGAACCAGATGTCGATCCAAGGCATGCCCTCTAAAATACTTCTATTGAAGTATTATCGAAAGGCAAGGATAATATGTTCACTAAATTGAATATAATTACTTTTCTACAGCGGAAGAACTTAATATCTTATATTAATCTTTAAGAAATTTTCAATCAAAATATACTAGTTGGCTGATCAACACTCTACAGACCAACATCTGGATATCAGGCAAATGCCTGGACACACGATAGAGTACAGTCTGAACAAAAAAGAAAAAGCAAGATCATATCAGACTATAGGACACTTATAACTACTATACGACCTTGCTTACATAGCTCAACATGAACATGCTCCACATATGCACCTCTCTACCAGAATGTTCGCTATTGACAGATACATACAAATCAACATATATCAAAGCATATCAATCCCATTGACCCAATCCAGTATTTTTTATGTGATTCAAGAGACTCAAATACCGGATAACCTGTATCTGCAATACAAGTACATGAATCAAATTATCAACCTACATAACCCCATTTCAATCCAATTCATCAGTTGTGTGTGCTTAAAGAGAAGCTAGATGCAATCTGCAATCAATAAAGGACCAAAACGAAGGCGCGTAGCAGGAAAAAGAATAATAGGAGGATATGTAAACGTTTTATCGGGAAGCAGATACTTATGACGATTACAGGGTCGTGAAAGTAGCCAGAAATGCCTTGAAAAGTCTCATTACCTGATGATCTATATCTGCAACGTATACAGTTCTTCTAATCACCTCTTCTCGCTGTGCCAAACTCGTACGATTATTCATCCGGCGCTTCGCCTGACCGAATCCGTTCTTCTTCTGAACAAGAACCAGACTCTTTTATGGGATCACACCATAAAAGAAGGAAAAGAAACGATAGCCCAAGAACACAGCAAAAACCCTTACCCGGCTTCCATCGTCCCCGTTAGCGCCGCCAGCTTCGAAACCCTGGCTCGCTCCAAATCCGTTCGCGTATAGGCCACCACCAAAGGCGACGCCGCCGGCTCCGTCGGATGCGGCCTGTATATTGCCAGCGATGGACGGCGGAACGAATTCCTCCGCCATCGGGTTCAGCTTCGACAGAAGATCCTCAAGATCCCTCAGCTCCCGCTTGGACCCCTCCGCGCCGCCGCCAGCGACTCCATCGGGCAGTTGCTCCAGCTCAGCCGACCCCCGATCGGAGGCGCGGTGGAACTTCTGATCCTTCACGAGAAAGCCCGAGGCGGCGGAAGCGTCGTGGTGGGGACGGAGGGTGGGGAGACCGTCGATGGCGGCGGCGTGGTCGTCGTCCGCGAGATCCCTGGTCTTGTGGGCGGCAGGTTCCTCGGCGCGGACGAGATCGCCGGCGGATGGCGCCGAGCACGCCGCCAGATCGACAACGTTGGCAGTTTCGGTAACGGCCATCATGGGATGCACAGGCAAATTCGCCGTTCCCCTCTCGGTCGTCGGCCTCCTTCCCTCAACTCGCTATTATAACGACTCCGGACGTCATCGGGCAGTCCATTTCATTTTGTTTTTTGTTTTTTTTAATCTTGATCTTTTTTGGAAAAAGAGCTTAGGCGATTTAATGAAAAAGTTCCTTTTTTGTTTTTTCAATATGATATTTCCTATTTTCGTTTTTTTTTTTTCCAAAGAGTGCCTTTATTTATTTTTATATAACTATTATGTAAATATCTTTCCTTCCACTACCCTTTCTCGTCGCTGCCTCTGTCCCACCGCTAGGCGATGCCGCCCGCCCGTGACCCATCATCGGCGTCTCGACACCTTGCTCCCGCCGCGAGGCCTCACCGCCTTTGTGGGGCGTCGCTCGTCCGTCGTCTCTACCCCTGCTCCCGCTGTGAAGCCCCATCACCTCTGAGGAGGAAGGGAAGGAAGGAGGCGATCGAAGGGGGAGAAGGGAGGAGGATGAGGGGGAAAGGAGGGGAAGAGGCGGCGAGGAAAAGCAGATGGAGAGGAGGAGGGGAGGAAAAAGGCGACAGAGAAGAGCGGGTCGAAGAGGGAGGAGGAGAAGGACAGACAGTGGTGCCTCGTAGTGGGGCGGAGGGCGATGGGTGGGGAACGGCAGACGGTGCCGCAGTACGGTGGGGGCAGAGGTGATGGCGAGGAAGGAAGAGCATTGACTGGATTACAAAAAATACGAGACTATCTGGGAAAAAAATAAAAAAGGGGAAAATTCGCATAAATATTTGCTCTTAAATTATTTAAAATATAGGAATAAATATCATCGTCTTAAGATATTTGTTTAATGCACATAATAAATGAAGTCTCTATATTTAACTCAGCAAATATTTTGGTCATCTTTATTAAGTGCAGTCTTGACGTCGATTCACACCGCACTGCCAGCGAGAAATCCAAGATTAGAATTGAGGAAAATATTTGAAGAGGTTTAAACGTGTAGGAACTATTTATCGAATAAAAAATATTTTTATCATTGCATTTTTTATTCTTAAAATAATGTATTTAAAGAATCAGCATCTATTATTCATGAATTGTTCTCATCGTG
>LVTN01000412.1:22517-46639 GCA_001649415.1 Musa itinerans
TATATATAACACTATGGTATAGTTGTTTTAGCAATACCAAAAAAATATTATAATGGAAGAATTTTGTAATCAATTTTTAATATTTTTCGACAACTATCAACTATATGTTTGTAAATATACCACATATAAGATTTAACTTTTAAAAAAAAAACATAGTCAGTATTTTCAATTATATCATCATTACAACAAGTATTATGATATGAATGATATTATCGATCAATCACCATCTCACATGTGTCCTCCGCATGACATCTAGATTGGAATAATGAGACAAAAGCTATCTCTCACCGGTTTACTCGTGTGGACATGCATTTAAAACAAATAGTTATAGGTTGTCTCTACCCTCGTAAGTTTGTTCTTGAATGTCAACAAGCAATTAGTGATGAGGTAGATAAGTTGTTAAAAGCATGGTTAATTATCGAAGTGTAATACCCCCTAATGGCTTGTCAACTTTATACTAAAAAAAAATCTAATGAAAATTAGAAGACGTGTGTTAATTATATCGATCTCAATAAAATATGCCCCAAGGACAACTATCCCTTTTCTCAAGTAAGTCGTAGTAGCTCATCCTCCATATTGTGGCTGCTGCTCCAAACCATTTTTCCATTTTTAACTATTTAGCCTAATTAGCAAGGCATCGCTGGACCTCTTCCAACTGCCTTGTTAGTTCGACTCTTCGAGCCTCTTCTTTGATGATAAGTGTTGGGTCTCCTCTCTTCCTCTTCAGCTCAAGATATGTGAGTCGACAAAACTTAATCCGTGCAAGAAAAAACTCATTATAGCAAGAGTCACAAACAAATGTGCCTAAGGTATGTGCATTGACAAAACCCAACTTACATAATGATAAGCCCACCATGATGAGAGGTAAAAGATAAAATGTGCTTGAGATACATAAGTCGGCAAAACCCGACTCACGTAAAAAGAAAACCGTTATAGCAGGAGATATAAGGCAAAATATGCTAGAGGCACATGAGTTAAAAAACCCGTCTCACCCGAAGAGAGCTCTAAAAGGCATAAGTCAGATCTGGTCAGCAAAGCCTGACCCACATAAAATGAGACTTGCCCAAGACATTGAGATCAAGAAAATCCGACCACCTCAAGACTAGCCTAAGGTGGAGAGGTCGGGTGCCGACCCCCTCTCTGCCCGAGGTAGGCTAGTCGATGCTTGACCTCCCTCATTAACCAAGGTGGAGAGGTCGGGTGCCAACCCCCTCTCCGCCCAAGGTGGGTAGGTTGGATGCCAACCTCCCCCTTTGCTCGAGGTGGAGGGGTCGGGTTCTGATCCTCTCTCTACTTTAGGCGAGTAGGTCAAGCACCGACCTTTTCTTTTTCTCAAGGCGAAGAGGTCAAGCGCTAACCCCCTCTAACTAAGGTAGAGGGGTCGAGCATCGACCTCTCTCTCCAATCAAGGTGGAGAGGTTGGGTGCCAACTCCCTTTCCATCTTAGGTGAATAGGTCGAGCACCGACCGCCCCTTTTGCTCGAGGTGGAGTGGTCGGGCACCATCCCTCTCTTCGCTCGAGACTAATAGGTTGGGCATCAACATCCCCCTTTGCTCAAGGCAGAGAGGGTCCGGTGTCAACCCCCTCTCTGTTCGAGGTGGGTTGGTCATGTGCTGACCTCCCACTCCGACCAAGGTGCGTAGGTCGAGCACCAACCCCCTCTCCGCCTGAGGCTGGTAGGTTGGGTGACAACCTCCTCCTTTGCTCAAGGTGGAGAGGTCAAGCGTCGACCCCCACTTTGCTCAAAGTGGGCTAGTTGAGCGTTGACCCTCTCTCCGCTCGAGGTGGGCTAATTAGAATGAATCGATTACCTTATTACTCGAGGCGAGGAGGATAAGCTCCCAGCCCCCCCTTTTGTTGGTGTGTCCAAAGTACATCGGTTTAGCACCCCTACTCCCTCCCAAAGAAATTATCAAAGGAGTGTAAGGCCTCACTTGTTACTTACGTGGGTCTAAAGCAAACAGTTATAGACAGTCTCCACCCTTATTCCTTACTTAGTCAAGAGGCCAAATTGATATTGTTAAAAGTGGTTTAAAAGCTATCCCTTTGAATAATATTTCAAAGAATACTCTGTCACTTTATTACCGGCTATAAAAGCTCTTTGTTAACACTTTACCATTGGGGATTATACTTATCTACCTCATATTACTAATTTGGGCATCAAAATAATCAAGTTAAAAAATCTCTCTCAATTTCAGTCTTTATGTGCATGGCACCTCAGGAGCTCAATATCCACCTCGTAAACACCTTACATAACACATATAGATCTAAACCACATCAAGTTGACTCAAACATCAATAATATATTCTCGTAACACATTGTAAACGAGAATCAATATATAAGAATCATGATAATACAAAATATTATTCCCTTGTATCGATTCATTCTATCGATCGATCCACGAACTAGTTCATAAAAAATAAAAACATTAGTCAAAGATATTTAATGTATTATGAAAAAAAATATTAGGGAATTATGAAAATGATGCTACTAGTAAATTCTGAAAATGAGTTTATTCTCCAAAAAAATAGACATATATAAATTAAAAATTCAAATGAGATACAGAGAAACTCGAAATTTTATCTATTATACTGCTGGCTTCGAGCAGGCTGCCGACCAATAGGAGCGCTACAATTGCTGAAGCGTGTGTTGGTAAGCATACCGGCGAACCGCACGTCGACTTCCAAGTGGAGTGCCCATGAAAACCCTAGTTCTTCCCTCTTATAAACTCTCTTCCCCTGTCACACACCGCCGCTGACCTTTGCTCTCGTCTGCTTGACACCCCAAATCTCCGAAGGTAATCTGTCTGTCTACATCTCCTTGCTGTCGATCCCTTCGTTTCCCCGAGTTCTTTCTCCCGTTGTTTATCTTTTTCGTTGTCGTTCAGCGACAGAGCTCTTCCTCTCCCGATGGCCGCTTCTTCAATCGGAGAGCTCGCCTGCACCTACGCCGCTCTCATCCTCCACGATGACGGCATCCCCATCACGGTTCTTCCCTTCTTTCCCTCCCTCTTTATTTACGGTTCTTCTTTCGTCCGCAGCGGTCGTCATGACTTTAATGACTTGGGCTCTGTTTCTGTGTGATCTTTTTGATTCCTTTCTTTTGCCGCCTTCCCGAAACGATCAGTCGGAGAAGATCTTAACCGTGGTACAGGCCGCCAACTTGACGATCGAATCCTACTGGGCGCCCCTCTTCGCCAAGCTCCTCGAGAAGAGGAGCGTCGATGATCTCATCTTGAGCGTCGGCTCCGGTGGTTCGATTTCTTGCTTTCTTTTTCTTTGGCTTAGAAAAGAAAATCGATTCCGAGACTTACTTTGCATAATGTTTGGATGTTCTTGCAGGGGGAGGTGGTGCTGCTGTGGCGGTCTCCGCCGGTCCGGCCGCCGGTGCCGGTGGTGGCGCTGCCCCTGCTGCTGATCCTGCCGCGGAGGACCGGTGCCGGTGCCGCTGCCCCTGCTGCTGATCCTGCCGCGGAGGAGAAAAAGGTCAGAATTTTGCTCTTGGATTATTTATAGGTTGTCGTTACACGAGATTCCAATCAGTTGGATTGGATTGGTACGGCCGAAGGGTTTGACGTGTTTCCCGCCGACGTTGTTGTCGTTGTTGCTGCAGGAGGAGCCCAAGGAAGAGAGTGATGACGACATGGGATTCAGTTTGTTTGATTAGAGATCGCTAAATCGTTCTCTTTGTTAGGTTTTGTTTTTGATATAAGTTTGCTTACTGCCATCGCTAAGTCTGGTCATCCATTATGAGTCATGAGATTTCGGATTGTTCTCCATACTAGTGGTTACTTTTCACATCAGTGAATTAAGTTCTTAAGCTCATTTTGATATTGATTGCATATTTTAATTTTTTGAGCCATTGTAAGCGTAATGTGGGAATCGGTCGTTATCAGCTTAACATACATTTTTAACGATTATATTAAAATCTTTATACTTATCAAAATAAAATATTTAAAATTATTGTTATTCTCATTGATATTAATTTTTTCTTCTGAAATTTTAAAGAAAACGTTTTTCTTCTTTGACTTCATTGCTCGTCTTGGAAGGATGAAATATAAAATTATATCTCATTTTATATTTTAATAAAAAATTCGAAGACAGAGAAAAAAATGAAATAACATTATCTCACTTCCTTTCCTAAAATTGTTTTTTTCATATCAAAATTTCTTTTTAATTTAATTTTAAAATAATTTGTTAATATAAAAATATGTGTGATATTTTCATCAACAGTCAGCAGAATCGATAATATGAAAAAAAATTTAAATATAAATATAAAAATCTCAATATAATTTTTAAAATATAAAAATTGAAATACGAATCTATAATTAACTCAATCATAAGTTTAACATGCCTACAACAAAAAACACTACCATCTATAGAGTATGCTTATCACAGTCTACATATCATGAGGGTAATAAATTCTGCTCAACTTCTCCAAGGAGCCTTTCTTTCAAAGCAGTACTCCATGCAAAGACCAAATGAAGTTGAAAGAAATGACTAAATCCTATCTTGTCATTAGTATTGAAGAACTTAATGGTAAGACCATAGGCAAATAGACTGTGCATCAGTATTAAAAAACTCGATGTCCTGAAACTTCATAGAGAATATCTCAGCATCAACTAAATTATCTTCTCATCGTTTTCACTGTAGAAATCATCTGCCAGCAACCACATACAACTATGCATTTAAAGCCAATTAATTCCCAGAACCATCACTTTACATTGATACAAGCAATGGATGCAAGAGACTTGCAAACACATTCAAAAATGGTGTTTAACAAACACAAAATACTCTCCTTTTGTTAAGTCTGAAACTTTGCAAATTTCCGATATTTGAAATAATGATCGAGCTTTTACTGCAGCAAGTGCTGACAAAAATTTTTGTAACTAATCTTTACAGAAACACTTAGCTATACATTTTCTTGCCAAAATCTAAACAACGAACCATAATCCCTTAAACATGTATAAAGTGAATTAAAGACAGAGGGAATCATTTTTTTATCTTCCAAATTGCCTAGTCAGATACACTCTCCAATGCTTTTGTAGCTTATCGACTACAGTTTATGGAGCTCATGATATTCTTTAAGAAAACAAAGCATGTATAGTAGGCAGTTGCTTGTAGAATAGATATAAATGCAAATCTAAACAACAAACATACATATGTATACATGGACTTCACCAAACGCTGCCATTTGACTAAGAATCAGCTTTAAAAAGCTCATGTCCAGTACTTCAGGGGCAGAAGCTCATTCTTCCGTTTCTTAATATGAATGTATGCCAAGTCAACTGAAGAAACCACTAAGCTTCGTATTGCAGGTAGCTATAACTTTGGTTTCACTTATCATACACAGCATCATTGATCAGAACTATCATCTGTGCTCGATAAGTAATTTGCTGGAAAGAAAGACAATATTCAAGGGGATGTTATGAAAGGACATGAACATTTACTAAGCTACTATGAAACATACCACTTGTATGACAATGCAACAGTTATTACACCAGAGAGCAATGAACTGGAAGATATATTGTGAACTAGCATAATATTTTTAGCATTATCAAAATGTAACATTTATCTCTTGGTGTGGTGATTCAATTGTCGTTTATTCAAATCCCCAACCATATATATCACCACTTATATCCAAAATGAGGTCATATGGACGTTTTGACTATCACTGCGAGACAATCAAACAACACAATTGTAACTTTAACCCCACCAAAGTGTCCTATACCAAATAACCCTAACATACACCAACAGCATCAACATCCAATGCAATTGAAGCTTTTATAACAAACTAGTGCGAGGGACGGAAAACTTCAAAGATTGGCATGATGAGCAAAGAAAAGGACATGATAAGAACGGGGAGATTTTAATACCTTCGCCACAAGGAGATTTCCTGGTGGTGATGTGGAGGACCTTGGTGGGCATTCTCACGGGTCCCTTCACGGTCAGCCGCTTGTCCTTCGCTCCCCTCACCAGATCCGCACAAACTATACAACAAAAAACCGATCAGAAAGGGAAAAGATGGAGGAAAAAACGAAGGAACCAAATCGAAGTGAGGCACGCACCCTTCTCGAGATTCTTGACGTTCTTGGAAGATAGGGTGATCCGGATACGGTGGAGCTGCTCCTGGGGCTCTTCAAGCCCCAACTTGGTCGGTTTCATTGCTCCGTACGCCGCGGCCATGAACAAAAAAGGCCCAAATCTAGCACGCAGAAGGCGAGACCTAACACCTCGGAGCGGAGATGGAACTTCAAAAGGATAGACGATCAACGAAGCAAGAAGAATAATTGTTTCCTTACCTTGCTTCTCTTGGCCGCCGCCTACGGCGTAGCAGAACAATAATAACACTCGGCAGGATAGGGTTCGCCGGGGGTCGAAGTTACATTGGACGAGGAGGATAATTTTACAGGTGCATCCATAACTTATTCTAAATTTCACGTATTGCCAAAAAGGACCTTTGGTCAAATCCTAACCGGCGTATGTCTACGACTCTCAGAGGGCGGCAGCGACTAGGTGAGACAGGACAGGACGACGGAGACGACAAGAGAGGAGGGGGAAGGCCGACGGGTGACCTCGAGAAGGTCCACTTACCTTTTCTTGCAGAGGAGGAGAACGAAGAAGGGGGTGCGGCGTTCACCTTCCCCCCGCGCACCTGTCGACGCCCGCCTCCGGTTGCTTCGCAGCTCCTCCTCCTCCCCCTCTCTCTCTCGCTCTCACATCCTGCAGATAGGATGCAAGAACTAACTCGTCGGAGCAGAGCTGGGCTTGGAGCTTCCACTTGGAAGAATCAACTGGGTCATGGTCTGCACACTGGCAAGAACAAACACATCACGTTCCTTATCAGCAAAAACATTCGAAGAATGATCAGGATCGTCGCATGCTACAAAAAAATTTACTGGAAAAGTAGCGAGAACGAGTGGAACTAATTGTCATCGGTTTAAAACCCCGTGTTACAGCGTCGAACATCAATCCAACTCGAGTTATGAAACCTAATATCAAACCATTTAAAGTCTATTTTTGATGAAAGCAAATGCATGATTAGCAGTGATACAAATGAGAACTTGGTGCGACTTCATCCTCCAGGCAAACTCATGTTTATGTCTGCATGCACTGACCGTAAGGAAGCAGCCAAGCTTTCCTCCCGGAAAGGGGATGTAGTTGAAGGATCCAGTTTCCCGGTTGCCGCCCGATCCTGCTGCCCTTGCCCGCTTCCGAAAGCTTCCTCCGCGTCTGCGCTGGAACCGGGAACGGCGGATGGTGGTGTCGATGCTGATCCAGCTTCCAGTCTGGGCTTCTTAATTTTCTGCTCCATCTGGTAACTTGGCAAGAAACTTCCCACTACAACCTACCGCAGAACAGCAGGGAAGCTAAGAATGATGTTTGAATATGTATAGGTTTTGCAACCATTAGTTCACCTGAGCAAAATATTCCCGGTATTTTGCACATATAAAGATCAAACATCAGTACTTAAGAAACATAAAACAGGACGCAGTGAAAAATCAGATGCCGAAAAGGCAGTAATATTTCATCCACCTCACTCGATTAAAACAACAGTGGGAAACCAAAGGTAGATGCTTAGAAGTGTGCTTACTTGGTTTAAGCTCAAAGAAACTTAATTGAAAGCAAAAAAAGGTTCCCAGCGAAAAGAATTATTCAGGCAGGCAAATGACACAATTTTAGATCATGAGAATGTGCAGACTCGAGCGCTATTACCTGCACTGGACTTGCAGCCACCAGCAAACCAGCAACTCCTCTGCCGACGACTCGACCATCTGGACTTGCCAAAGAAACACTTAGACCACCCGATCGGCTTCTCGTTCCTCCATTTTCGGTTGGCATGAAAGATCCAGATAAGGAGAGCAGTTCGAAACGGCCCTGATAAACAGCAGGTTAGACATTATAAACAACAGCACCCGCACTCACCAAAAAGGTTGCAAGTCTCTACCTATAGCTGATGAGAAACAACAGAAAGTATTTAGACACACTTTACTGCTAAAAGTGTTAGTACTTAGTAGTAGTAAACGCCATCAAGATTAGCTCATTTATTTAGTTTGGCAATTTAAAAGAACCCACTCTGAAGGGTAAAATCTGAAATTTTGGAAAGGCATGACAGTAGTCTACAACTTTATAGAAATTTTAAATATTAATTTAATTTTAAAAGCACCAATAAAGGATCAAATTAATCTTCAGAAATTTTAAATATTAACATACAAATAAAACCGTCTCTAGTATAAAAAAGAAAGAATAAGAGAGCTCAAAGAAGTGTTAGGGTGACAATATATTCAGCACCTTTGTACATAAAAAAGTTCAGTCGAAAGAGCAAATGAGCACTAAAAACATTTACATAGAGTGAGAAACGAATAAGAATATGAAAACAAGGAATCTAAAGTATTACTGAACCAAAATATAAAAAATAAATATTTCGTAGTAAATGCAAATGGTGTCGAGCATCACTTTCAAAGACGCACGATCATTCTTATCATAAACAATTACATCTTTTTTTTTTTGGGAAAAAAGCTCTAGCACATACGATAAGAGAAGCATGATAATAAAAATAAAAATTAGAAAAATTCCACAAGGCAAATGAGCAGAAGTGATATTTTGGAGAAGAAAAATGGTCTAAACATACAGAAGGCTCAATGTTCCGGCACAGTTTTACAGCCAAAAGAAAACATAGTGCCTAATTCCAAAATGTGGCAAAGGTCATGCAATGCCAGGGCAAAGGTCCAAAATTTCCCCAAAAATAGGAGTCAAGAAGAAGTGACAAACTTCACATAAGGAGCAATTTCATCTCAAAGGCACAGACAAACCAATGGATCAAGATATGTTTATTAGCAATAACTTACTTGCAGGCAAGAATATAACGTTATTTTATCTTCAATGTTTGCTGCTCGAGATTTTTGCATGAATATGTGCTTCTTAATATTCTAAACTTTTTATTTTCATAATACGATTCAACACTAGATGATCTGTTTATAAAAAGCTGGCACACTTGAATCGCATACTTCATTCTCTACGAAGACATAAACTCCCACACTTGAATCCTATATTTTATATGAAGATATATACAAACCTCATAAGTTAATGTACCACCACTTGAATCTGGTTGACGAAGTGTGACATTTGAGATAATACCATTAGCAGATAAAATACAAATAACTCAAGGCCCTTGCTGTGAAAATGATATGATCTTCATGGTAACATCCTGCAAACAATAACAGATGTAAATTAGAAATATGTTCAATAGAGGTTTTGGTATCTTGACAAGATCAAAAAAGAAACATATAAGAGGAGGCTTTGCAACTTTATCAAACTCCATTGAAAGGACACTCCTGACTTCTTTTCCTGATTAATTTCACAAAAAAAATCAGATTAGAACCTGATTTTCTTTTTTCAATTTGTTTTTTGATATTCAGAGTCCAGGTAAGTAGAACTTGAATGGAAAATAAACCAGACAAAGCAACTAACAAATAGTTTTATGCCCTCTCCAGAAACAGTATTGTTCTAATAGAAGATCAGAAGTTTCTATATACATAATAGAAAAGATAATTGGATATTAAAATATGTATGAGACTTCCTTATATCACATACAGACAGAAAATTTTGATCTGATTATTAACTACATCAGGATTTTATCCACTTATAGATACATTTCCCAGATATTATCCAATCCATTTTCACCAATTATCCCAAACCAATATTATTCTGCATTTTGTCTGATCAGGCCATCATTTATCGAATACATTACTTTTGTCAGTTATATGCCATTAGAGAGGTCAAAACTACAATAGTCACCAACCTACAGATAAAAACAAACCAAGCGAACACAGAGGTCAAAACTACAAAAGAAGGATGAGAGACTTAAAAGTTGCAGCATATTGCATTTATCTTATGCACAATTTGAATTTTGTTGTTCTATCAGTATTTAAATCCAAACAACCACTATTTTCTTATCATATTATGTTGCAGTACCTGCGACATTAGTATTATCCGAAGTTCCGAACAAATGATTCCCTGAAGTCTAATGTCTTGTGTTTTTGGCAGATACACTTACATAATAGTACTTTGTAAAATGAATAGTTTTCTGGAGGCATCCAAGTTTTGGTGAAAGATGAATCCAATGAAACATATTATTCACAGACTTCTCAAGTGGAAGTTCAGCAGAAGATTAGCAAGAGAGGAAGATAATGACAAAAGTGTAAACTGAAATTAAAAAAATGTAACAAAAAGGCCTTTTTCTCACTGCTTCTAGTTGATTTACACTGAAAAGAAGACCTGGATTTCAGCTGAAATTTTAACTATCTTGAACGATTGCACTTGGAGAAAGATTTTAGCACGACCTACAATGATAACAGACTAAGAAGAGCTTGCTCTAAGATATTATTGGCATGCTCCTTTTGTTACTCGTCAAACCTGTTTACAATTTGAGTCTAGCCATTGCCACTGGAACTCCAAAGCGGCATATTTGTATTGGCATATTTAAAAAAGGAAAAGAAGTATTTGATAAGAACTTCAGGCATATGGTAGACAGCCTAAAATTAGCATGGCATTACAGCATATGACAGAATTTTTACAATAAAGGGTTACAGCTGTTGAAACTAATTTTAGGTTCGAGGAAGTAATACCTCGCCAGAAGCAACGGTGATGACATGAGGTGTGAAATTTGTGCCGGCAGAGCAGGCTCCCATCTCTCCTGCATCAATACAATTCAGAAAAGAGAATAAAAGTCTTTGAAGTACTGGGTATTCTTGAAGCAAATCAAGCAAAATGCAACACTGTATATGGTTAATACATTTCAGCTACTAATTATGCAGCCATGGAACTCCATAGCTAACTAGTCTTTTGATTCATCAGGTATGACTCGAGAAGAAGAGATGAGAGATCCCGGTACACAGATCTAGCAGGTACTGAGTTTTCCCACAAGAATTAATGCCAAAGACATCATGTTTCCCTGAGGATGGACACTGAGAGGTTCTGTTGTTGTCAAAAGCAGCAGCGAACACCATGTCGTCCATCCCTTTGAACAATCCGAACCAAGACAGAAAGTTCTTATCCAATGACTGTTCCCCATATGTCTTCAGCCGGAGAATGATCCTATACCACATCAGCTCTTGTTCTCCACCTTCTCAGAACTGGCACCAGAGCAAGCAGCCACGTCCGCGGTTCCCCAAGCCAACCCCACAAACATTGCTTTCTCCACCAGATCCGAAACACCCCTACCTCACCGGATCTGCAGATAGAGATCATCGGTCTCTGGTCCCCCTGGCAGATCCCAGTGACTTGTTTCTGCAACTCCAAGCCGACAGCTACCACCAAAAATGGACTCAGATGAAAAGCAACAGAGACGACGCCCAAAAAAGGACCGTTTTGGGATCCACAGACCCCCTCATCATCAGTAAAACCAAACCTCCATGAAAAATAATTTTTGGATTAGAAAAAATAGTCAATTAAGAAGAAGAGAATTATTCAGTAAATATGAATAGTCATTTTAGCATCAATAATTTTTTGGATTAAAGAAATATATAAGACACGAAAAAGAAAATTAAAAGAAAAGAAAAAATAACGCAAAACTGACGCCTTAATTTTAGGTCAAGAGTTGGTGAAGATATAAGACGGAGACTGGCGATAAAAAGGAATACCTAAATGCTCCAAATCGAATCCCAACTGTGGCGTCTTGCTCACCGAACCCACTGGCCGCCCTCTACCCAGCTTCAACGCCGCCCCCACCGCGGCCGCCGACGTGTACTTGACGCCTGCCGGCACTGACGCCGAGATCGGCTTCGGGTTCAGCGGCCGAAGCAGGCTCCCGTCCGGCCCGTACTTCCTCGGTTTCCCCGTCTTCTTCTTCATCGGCTCCGTGGCCATCCCACTGATCTCGCTGGCGGGCTTCTCATCCCACTCATCTTCTCCTCCTTGTTCGCTGCCCTCCATACGGAGACGAACTACTCCAAGAATCTCCAAAATCAAGCGCTTGACACCGCCGGATTCCGATCGCTAGGGTTCTCCCCAGCTCTGGCCATCAGAGTACACCAAGAGCTCCGCATCAACAACAACAATAACAACAAAAAATCATAAAAAATAACAAAAAATCTGAAAATATTTTTCTCTCGGCTTCTATCTCATCGTGTGGAATACTACCGATCTCACAAAACCAAAAGGAAACATGAAGATGAAGAGAGAACAGTGCATGTAAAGGCAAAGAGAAAGAGGAATTTTAATTACTATTATTGTTGTTGTTATTATATTATTAGTAATGTAAGAAGAGAGAAAAAATATATATACTACAAATGTCGAAATAACCTCTTAGGGAATGCAAAAGATACGTATATATATGTATATATATGGAATTATTATTATTTATTTTATTTTTGACGTCAGATTTGTTGTTATTTAGGCGAGAGGCGACCTGTGGAAGACTCCACCTGTGCTCGACTCTCACTTACTTCTTTTGTCCTTTTACGCTTTATTATGATCATTGGGACTTAAATGCCATTGGACTGGATAATAATCACAGCACTGCCACTGGAGACCTCTGAACTGAGTGTGAGAGAGAGAGATTTACATCTGCTACGATACTGTATAAAAAATAGGGTGCGTGCGAGCGTAGTTTAAAAAATTATATTAATACTATTTAATTATAAAAATAAAATATCTAAATTTATTTATCCTAATATCACTGATTTTATCAATAAAGATATAAAAATTATAAATTATAAATATAATTTTAATATTATAATAATAGATAACGTAGATCAACAATTATATTGATATTAATATAGAACGATCCTCATCTCTTATTATCGCTTTTCTTGTCTATAACACACACTTACGATCTTTTATTATCGCTTTTCTCATCTATAACACACACTTACGATCTCTAATGATATATTGTCCGTCACTAAAACATTAAATTTATTTTTTTATTTTTTTTCATTGATAAAACTGATTATATTAAAATAAATAAATATAAAATATTTTACTTTCGTAATTATAAATATATCAACATAATTTTTAAAAATGTAGAGACTAAAATACATTTGGTATATGGCAAGATCAACTCTTAGTTCTTACTATGAGTATTTGGTTCCTCCTTTGCCAACCCATTTTTATTCTGTATCAGAGACAAGAGTGAAGAACGGCGAGTTGACAGCAGCCAGAAGCAAACCTTCATCTCATAAGCTATCTCCACTGGAGTTCCTTTTGTAGGCAACTTGGAATCTGAGATATCTCATGAGCTCGATCTCAAGTCAAAGAAATAATACATAAAGAATCTAGGTGACTTGATACTCTTTAATCTAAATAAATCTAAACTATTCATTATGTACAAATAATAAGATTTAAAATATAAAAAATTAATTCAATCTTAAACGATACACATGTTAAGTACCCCTCGGAAAACCTACTTAATTAGCATTTGACATGAGAGAGTTGACGCTCAAGGACAGCAAAATGTGGAACCAATCCCTTACATGTCCCAACATGACACCAGCTTTTCATTTGGCTACAGTGGACTAGTATATGTTTCAATATTGGAATTCATATAGTAAAATAAAAATGGAGGTAAATTGTTGTCAAAATCCCAAGAACCAGTTAATTTATCCAATCAAAACAGGTGCCTGGCGGATCGATACTTTCAGTGGCCACTGAGGTTCAATCTTTCACTTACTCAAAACCACCTCAGTTATTCTTCACACCCTATTTACCTTGCCTTACAAACACATGTACAGTGTAGGCAGATCGGGTTTTACTATCACAATGATGAACAAACAATGATCAATGGCAAGAAATCTTGAATTCTCTTCGTCCAACGATGAAAGCTTCATGAACCACCGGTTTGATCTGATCCCCACTCTACTGATGGAGTAAGCTGAAGCGAGGCGATACTTTTTGTTACTTTGTTTCCATGACTCTTAGTGAAATATGAAGCTCACGATCGACCAGCTGCACTGCGCCTGTCACACCATCCATGAGGCAGGCCATCTTTTACATCTTAAAATTCAATGCGTAATCGCCTTAGTTCTGCTTGGAAAGTAGGACTTGAAATCAGAGTTCTGTGGGCCAGCATCCGGATATCCTCTCGTGAACAATCACGTGAGATGCGAACTAGTTCCCACAAGGCTCCTTCCCTGATCATATCCTTTGCATTGACTTCTGCAAAGAATAGTTAACATTATCAAGAGAAAAAAGAGATGCTGAGATTTCAGTACCATAAAGCAAAATTACCATGTTGCGCCAAGTGGCATAATGCAAGCTCAATGTGGCGTCGAATTGGTGAAGCTTCATGGTTGGCATTTTTTACAATCCAAGGAAGAGCTCCATCTTCAATTAAGAGGGATACACCTGCTTTATTTCCTGCAGCAAGGAACGAATTATCACAGATATGCGAGTAATTGTTCTACACCGAACAACCAGTAACACGGCAGTCCAAGCTTACCTAAGCAGAAGGCATTCGTTTAAATGTTTTAACGTGAACCAGCGACCATATCAAAAGTGGTATATATACGCATGACCATATCTTAAATCCGAAGTTTGCCTTCTCATATGATGAGACTAGTTGATTCATGTCTTTAAAAGGCGAGAAATGGAAGTTGATATTTGCCACAACCAATTCATATAATAATGGCTTTTGATCATTGGACTAATGAATAAAATTTGTTGAATAGAATTACATTGTTGGAGATCTATTACCGATTTGAACACTACATATTAACATGAGCATACAATACCTAATAGTAACCTTTAAAATTAAACAACGAACATCATTTAAACAACAATGACAGCAAGATATCTTTACCTTGAGTAGAAGCTCGAGACTCGCACTTCGCAAAGTTTGCAATGCCACGTGCAACTTGTGCAAGAACATCAGGGTGTCCACACCTAACCATACCTAGCAAGGCTTTAATCCCACCTTCTCCACTAAGCCTCATCTGCAACTTATCTGCAGAAAACAGTCAAAGTCAATGCTAAACATGCTTTGCAGAACAAGTACATAAGACATTGCATCGCTCTGCAGCCCATGATAACATGTTGGTTAAAGTTCAGTGCCTAGCAGGGATAAGATCCTATATGTAGTTCATTTTACAGGACAGATTGAGTGCAAGTTACATTTGTGGTGATGTAAATACTCCATAAATGAATAATTAGTCAGTGAAAATCAACCATATCTGTACAAGCAAAACCTATGTCACAAAGACTCATGTAAGCTAAATTGTGATATTCTTTTAATATTCAGTTGCAGATGAATTCATGTTGTTGACCACTGAGTACCATATAACAAGTTAGAGCTACATCAGGAAAAAAATTCATATAAATGTAAGAGAAAAGTGAATAAGATAGTATTGGCACTTAATATGAGATTGACCTTTTGACCTAGTTATGCATATTTCTTGTTATTTAGAATTTGGAAAACTTAAGAATACAGATACTTTCAGTAGGAACCCAGAGACAAGTGAATAAGATAGTATTCCAAATGGCAACAACAGAATTTCCATGTGAAGAAGATTTAAAAACGGCATTAATAAGTTTGGGGAATTATATATAAACCTTTGGAACATATGCAATATTTCATATATACCCTTATAAAGTTGTAAATATCACAAATACCCTTATAAATGATATTATAAGCTTCTTATTGAAGATAGATTTACGCATGTATTTGCTATACCTTATTGATCACAATGCTCACAATAAATACTATAGCATAGCGGCATCAGTCCCCTTCAATTAGTGGGTTACTCATGATGTGGAAAAGCTACCGCAGGAATTTGAAATGGAAAACATATAACAAAACATCTCAATGGAATTCTTGACTGAACATATGCCAAAAGAAAGACCAACAGTCATGCCTTATGCAGTTACAGTAACAACAAATCTTTGATTACAACTATTATGTGGTCATTAACATTTATATAAGTAGCATTAGCAGCTTGAACCAAGATAGTTAAAGGAGTTACCATTTCCACATAGATTAGCAATGGCACCAGCAACCATTCTTAGTGTTTGAGGGTCCTCAGCATCAGCAGCAGTAATAGATAACAAGGTAATGCCACCTTGAGCCATTATAAGCTCCTGGTTGGTTTCTGCAAAGACAAAAGCAATATCGAATCGAGAAAGTATGTTAGAGAATACAAAAATGACTGAATAGATCTAAATTCAAGATTTAAGTATATACAGAAAACATGGTCAGCATAGGAATCATCATATACTTACCATTCATTGCAAGGTTGGCGATTGCACCAGCTGCTACTCTACGTATAGTTTCATCCTCCGAACTCCTTAGAAGCATTAGCAGTGATGTAAGACCACCAGCTTCTACAATCTTTTCCTGGTTTGCTTCTGGTCAGATGTAATTTAACATTATTTACAATATAAAAAATGTAAAAATAACAATTTTTCAAGGTCATAAAAAAAGGTCCCCATAGCTAATAAAATTTTAGGTCCCAGCAAAAGCTAGAGATACTAATTACTTAGAGAAACAAACAAACAATACTAAAGCATTTAAGTCATTGAAAAAGAAGATGCATTTCATTCATCTTTTGAGCAGTACAATTATGTAAGTAGCCAATCCTGACCCAATCCAGCAAATCCAGATCAGGATTGTCTAGTTATAATAAATCTTGGTTTCCTCCGATACTTAATGGCATGTGAGTATTTAATAGCGTGGTAATACACAGTAAATGCGTGATACCAAATTTCTCATCTCTATGTCTGCACATAGGTTTGCTTATTCAATTCACATGGTATGCAAAATTTCCTTAGTCCATGACCAAGCACAATTCAACTTCTACCAGTCATTTCAATTTGGCTGGTTTTCCAAAAGAAACCAAGTTGGACAATCACCTGAAGCTCTAGTGGTATAAATTGAGACTTGATATTGACAGTGGTGGCAAGATAAGAAGGATATATAAGTTCTGAAATATTCCTCAGGCAGTGACAAAGAAGACATCTATCTAAGAGTAAAGAAATAATGGAGGCAACAGAAACATAAAAACAAGATAAAGCCTGGAAATGGATGGGATTAGGTATTAAGTCTACCTAAGAGTTAGCTTCGAAGGCTCCAAGTTTTCAACCGTGCAAAATAGGAAGCGAGCGAAATGGGAAGGGCCCAAGAGGAAGCAAAAGAGAGCTTTTTAAGGGAAGTTATATGACCTTTTTTATTTCTTCTTCTTTCATTTTTAAAATTGTTTATTTTTTGACTGATTCCAATCTGCCCTGCTGACCTGCATCTTAGGACCATGAAGCAATCTTTATTTTGGTCATTGATCCTATGCTACTCCATGTGTCCTCCATCTCAATGGCATAGTGATACACAAAATGCATTCAATATCATGTCTTATTTTACTAACCTGGTTCGATGGCATGCTTATGCAATAAAATGGTATCAAGGATCACAGGCTCCATGACCAAGCACAACCACATCTTGATGCTAAGGCTAAAAAATTGAAGTTATTTGCCATCCCAATGCCTTGCCACATCTTGGGCATATCAATTACATGATCATGAACTAAGCTTTGCATTCACCATGTAAGATACAAGTATGTACAAGCAACGATCATGCAAGTATCCTATCAGCAAGGCATGTGGCAGCCAGCATTGGACTAGCCCAACGCTTGCTGTCAGGACTGAACTAAGTTCAGGAGACAATCATATACTATATACACCATACAACTTTAATATTTCAACATAAAACAGTACCCTAACCAAGGTATTCAATCTCAATCATACTCAGTATGGGCCGCTATATTCCAGTCTGACCAAGTACCAGCCTCAAAACATATTGCTCGATATTATTACAATACCATTCTTCTTCTTCTTTTTCATTGATATGAGTCTGTACATAACAGTATACCAATCAATACACAGGCACTATACCAGTCAAATAGTTCAAGGAAAACCAAAACTGGACAAAGATTAAAATCCTTGATCCTAACTGACTAGTTGTTAACCTTGATATTTGATTTCAGTTCCACATTGTTATGTTTTGTGTTGTTGACATTTCAGTAGAAACTTTCAAACTCTAGTTTCAGATGTATACAACAACTGTGATGTTCAGTCCTACAAGACTTATTTAAACTGAAATGAAATAGTAATAGCAGCATATCCAACAAGACTTATTTCTACCAAATAGGGCTTTTTTTGTTTTGGAAAAATGAGTTTTGATTATGCAAAGTCCAAGTGTATACAAGTTATATTATAAGAAAGCAACTTAAAGGTGGTGCAGGAAAAAGAAAGTGAAAGAGGAGAATTAACATAACTACGGAATAAATATTAAGAGACATCTAAATTAAAAATCACCTTCAGCTGCCAGGTTTGCTACAACTTTCACTGCATGAACTCGAACATCAGGATCTTCTGATTCAAGCAATGACAATATTTTTTGCAAACCCACTGCCGTGTGGAAAACCAATCCAGAATATCAATAAAACAAACCCATAACAAAATTCATTAGCCAACAGAACATGGTCATCTAGCACAATTTGTTATCAATTCTGAAGGAATATCAGCAAAGTTTTAAATTTTACCTTGTTCAAAAAGTTTAGCTATTGAGGCCTTAGGTCCATTTGCTGAGTCTCTAAGCTGTGAATGTCTAGCTTGTGATACAAGGGAATCAAATCCAGTTAAGACCTTCCCAGACCCACCTCTGTCAAGACTCCTCCTCGTCTGATTTAAGGAAATGAAGTAACTATCAATGAGAACATGGCTTAATGCTAGCTGGATATATAACCAGGAGCACCCAAAAAGACAAAAATATTTATCATAGGTCAAATAAAAATTCAAGGCGTGCAAGTATGAAAAATCCAAAACAATTGAATATGCATGTACCTATGATTTTTAACATGCTGTTTCAGTGAACAGAAAAAAAAGATGGTCAACATGTTGGCATTCGGTGAACAAATGTGTTTCAGTAACAAAAGGACCCAATTGTTTCAGAACACCAAATAAGGTGATAAAGTGATAAATCTCATGATGCATCAGAACACAAAAAAATATATAGTAGTGTAATCATCAAAGGACAACTGAATTAGATGTGGTTTCCCAAATTGAATGATCGTGCATAAGCAATAGTACAACTACATACCTCATCAGCTTGAAGACTTAGCTGCAACAATTGACTTTTTAGTATTGCTATTTCTTCTTCGAGCTTCTGTTTCTGATTGGCTTCGCTGTCCAGCATCTTGCGAAGTTTCATAATTTCAGCATTGCCAGCAGCCTAAGACAAATAAAGTGCAAATTATACAGAAAATCTGCTATTCAGGTTGATTCTAGAAACTGATAGGTCTGGCAAATCATATCAAGAGGTACCGTACCTCCAAATTTTTCCAGTGTGATACTTCACTTTTAAGGTTGCTAACCTCATCTTCAGAAGATTGTCGCATAAGCTTTTCACTCTCGAGTAACTGTCTGACTTCGGCAATTTCATCTGAGCTAGATGTTGGAGCCTATGCACCAAAAATTAATTATTGTTAGACATTTATGAATAATTCATAAAAAAAGAAAAGGCAAAGTTTGTGTGTATCGCCAAATTAAAAACCACATGATTGAATTACAAAACTAAATACAAACATTTGCAGAATGTTTAAACTTTCAAGTGTATGTTACGTGATCTTCAAATATCAAGGATCAAGATTGTGTGCCACAACCACATTGGTTGTCAGCGTGTTGCTGTGCACTGTGTCATGTTATATTGTGACATACCAGTGATGTCTTGTGGATAAGGGCCGGTGGATGCTGTTGCAGGCTAAGTACTGGCACAGTGAGGTACATTCAGCATGCACTATAGTCATATTGGCATGGTAATCACCTCTTTCTGTGCCAGAAATTCATTGCCACTTGTTGATGTACCTTGATAAGCACCGATAGTTTATTCTTGTCAATTATCACTAAGGCCAAAAGGCATGTTTTACATGACATCTACAAGACCACACGTGCCAATTGGAGTGTTAAACTAGAGTAGTATATCTGAAAATTCCATACAAAGTTAGGACAATTGAGATTAACTACTACTAAAGGAAAGAGATAACCAGTAAAAACTGTTTTTAAGTTCGTTCAAACTTCAAACAATACAAACTTGAAAAAGATGAGACAGAATGAGTAGTGTCCAAAAAAACTGTTAAAAGCACCAGCAAATAGTGCAAGTTAATTCAAATCATAGGAGTCAAAATGGGAGAGGACGATGGAAAAGGACTGGTTATGGATGGTAACAAATATATACAGTATGCAAGCTAATTCAAATCATAGGAGTCAAAAAGGGAGAGGACGATGGAAAAGGCCTGGTTATGGATGGTAACAAATATATACAGTATTCAGCATTATAAGAAAACTGAAACAAGAATCAAGCGGCCATCAAAATAAAGCACCAATCACTATTGCTTCTTGGTGTGTCCATAATCTGTTAGTCAAGAAAAATAAGTAATTTTGACCAATAAATAAGCATATACAATAAGTTAATGTGGTAACTAGATGCAGCTCTATTCTAAAGCATGCCTATGATATATCAAACTTGTCACTTTTTTAATCTTGAACACCAAACAATTTGTCCAATAAAGAGTTGGCTTCCTTCTTAAACTTATTAAACCACCCAGGCTTTTATTACAAAAGAAAAGATCTCGTAGATGCATTCACAAGTAATCTGAGATCATGTAAAGAGGCCCATAAGCAAGCAACAGTATCTGAAATTGTTGAATGGAAATTAGTATATACTATATACTATATACCTCCTTGTTACATTCCTTTTCTAGACACGCATCCTGGTGCTCTGCTCTGGCTTTCTCCACATCAGACATCCACTTCTCCTCAAGCTTCTTTATTGAGTCCATATAATCTTGTTGGCACTTCAGTCTCTCATTCTATATAAGAAGAAAAAAACACAAGGGAGAATATATCACAAGTCAATAACATAGTTAAGGACAAACCACGTTCAAGAATGAGGTTAAAAATAAAAGTTGAGGCATCAGTAAGGAAAAATATGCAAAAGGGACAAAGAAAGTTGAGGTACCTGATGGAGGAAATTTGTAAGTACATGCACCATGCAAGAAACAGAGTGAGGAAAGTTTTGGATAGGTATCAGAAGGTGGGTGAGTAAATGTTTCTGATGAAACATGGGGCTCAAGAAAGTGAGGATAAGATGTTATGGGTTTAAAAAGTAACATAAATATTCTGAACCAGTAGGTCATGATATCCAACAGGTATAGGGGACAAACATTGAATTCAAGGCTATCAGAAGTAAGCATGAAAACATTTTATCAAAAGGAATTCGTCTGGGGACAACCACATTTGAAGCCCTTCAACATGGATGATGAGAGCCTCACAGTTATAGTAAAAACTAAAAAGTAAGGAAATCGAAGGCTGTAAATCATTACTCATTAGTCAGTATGAGAAACATTTTATTAAAAAGAAGACGGACTATGTAGCATATCCTGCACAAAAGATCAGAACAACAAAACAGCTACTTGAGAAAAGACTAACAAAGCAGTCATATTCTAGTAATTGATGATTAAATCAGAAACAACAAACTACACAGCAAGTCCAATAGCAAACTTGTGACTGTCACAGGCTGAGAAATGAGGCATAACTTCTGCTTAATAGAATAAAGTGAAACTAAAAAGTTTCAAGTACTGATGAAATTTTGATTGGCCTAAGAGTTAGGTCCAAATTCATACTTTAAATCCACGAGCATCCAGAAACTACTATTTAACTACTAATTGTTTTTCATTTTTATTATTCCCTGGACTGGAGGATAAAAGAAAATAATATTAAGATTCTAGTATACAACAGGAAAATATCAATTAAAAAGCAACCAGAATTTCTTAGATCAAACATCAAAATACTTTTAAGTGACTGATGTAAAGGACTTGCCAATCAATGGACTGAAAAGATAAATCTGAAAATATACCTCAAGAGCATTAGTATATCTTCTTTCGGCTTCAGCAATACAGCTGTCTGCTTCTGTTCTTATCCTCTCAATCTCATCTTCAAAAATTTTTCTTTGCCTTTCATTTTCTGCAATTAACTTATCAAGTTCAATATCAAGCCTCCTGCACAGGCTTTTATAATCAAATTCCTCCTTTAGTTTCACCATGTTCTCCACCTTCATTGCCTACAATGGACATATCCAATAAAAACAGCTTCTTAAGGAATAGAAAATAACTTATACAGCATTCACTGGTGCACTGTCTGTAAGATATGTTGCTTAGGTTTCTAGGTGGAACATTGATTGCATAAAGGCTTACAAATAATTTAAGGCAAAGCAACATCGACGTGAAATGAGAAACTTACTCTTTGTCCAAACATTATGGTGCTTGAAGTCTCTCCTCTGTGCCGAGGAGAAGGTCCAATCGTCACCACTAATGAAGTCCTTGCACTGCCTGTGAAACATATACATGTTACAAAAAACAAGGTCCAGGACCAAGTAACCTCAATATCAATATACAAATTTCAGTTGATTTTCATACAAAAACTTTTACACGAATTTGATAAAAGTTCAACATTTTCAGCCTTCTATAATCAGGTCTCAACTAAATTCATACTCTCGATGAACAAATGTAAATTAGAGGGAAACTCACTGAGCATAAAGGATAGACCATTGAATTAAGATTCCAGTGATGCATGTGATCAGAATAAGCGATAAATGGAAAAACAAATCTTCAATATGTGGCTCATGATTTTTCATAATCAACCATTGGTATCATTTGCACAAAATAGGAAATTATGCAACAAAATTTTGATCGAATAAGACATGGAAAAAGGCAACATTTCCGATAAACTAGCAAGCAGGCTGCTAGATCTAACCTCCAAATGAATCTCGAAGCAGCCTAGTCAACTTGGAATCACGAATTGGAACGTGAGGACTATTTTCAGCAAGAGCATTAATGCATTTGCCTAAAGCACTTAGTGAAAGATTAATTGACTTTGCTTCTTCTAGTGTATGTCCCTCGCTTCCTGTGAACAAAGATGGCATCACAAAGCATCAAACATAATTCAGAATATCTATGACCAAATGGAAGAGCATATTTTCTTTAGGTCAGAAACATTAAGCACATCAAACACAATTTAGAATATCTATGGCCAATGGAAGAGCATATTTTCTTTAGGTCAGAAATGTTAAGCATTTCAGTTAGTTTTAGTTAGAGATTATAAAAGCAGGCCAATTATGTAAGATTTATGTAGAAATTATATCCAGTACAAGTAACAACCAGAATATGAATGGATACAGCGGCCATCATGATTGCAAAAATCTCAGGAGAACTAATGCTGGATAGTGATTGTTTAGCCTTTGGGGAGAGCACCTATGGGGCATAAATGCATTTTTTTAACAAAACCATTAACAAGTAAAACATATCATCATACATGGAATAATATATATGTCCTAAAAGCGTTTAAGATCACAAAGAACCTTTAAGGAGCACGTAAAATATTAACTACCAGCAGATTAGTGGAACAAAAATGGTGAATTTCTTTGCAACATGTGTCAGGTTTAATCAATTGTCAAGCCTTATCATGTCACATTATTCTGTATTAATAGTTTGGCAAATATCCAAATACTTCAAATTTGTTCTATAGCATCCTAATGAGACAGCTGAATTGATAAGACGTTTTTGTCTTACATTTTCACTTTTATCTTGACATACTATACCCATTCCACCTAATTCGTTACTTTTCAGCAACAAAATTTATGTTATAAAAGAAAGAGTAGTATCATCACTTATAATTTAATCAAGGAGTCACCCTATCTTTCTCCTCAGTTCAGCGATTTAAAAAGGCGCTCGGGCGCTCACCTAGGTGCTCGGGCGAGGCGAGGCGAGGCCCGAGCGCCTCCCTAATCTCCCAGGCGACGCGCTTCAAACGGGCGCCGCCTGGGCGCTCGCCCGAGCCCAGGCGCTGGGCACTTCGAGCGAGCGCCTGGGTTAACAAAGGCGACCGAACCAGGATTTTAGGTATGGTTCGGTCCTGGTTCGATCTATGATGGTTAGTTGGTTCAATCGAACCAACTAAAACTGATATAAGTGACAACCGAACCCTAACCCTCGCCGTTGCCGATCCCGATCCCGTTGCTCGCCGCTGTCGCTGCTCGCAAACGCTGCCGCTGTCGCCGCTCGCGCCTCCCGCTGCTCGTCGCTCCT
>LVTN01000412.1:59557-113597 GCA_001649415.1 Musa itinerans
AATTAATAGAGAATACATAGTCAATCGATTATTATTCAACACATAATCATTAGTCGTGTCTTGTCTAGGGTAAAGAGAAAAGATAATAGAAACATTGTCTGCCCATGTGAATAAGGGTTTAAAACAAATAGTTATTAACAGTCCTCTCTTATCGCTTACGTGCATAGAAGATTAAGAAAAAATTATTAAGAGTAGTTAAAGACTGTCTTTCCATAAAATATTTCATAAAATATCCTACAGCAAGTACAAAAGCCCATCTTGAAAAAAGAAAAATGAGACTTATCCTTTTTTTTTTTTTTTACTACTAACTAACATTCACACCTATACATTTCGAGTTGTTAAATTGGATGTCAAAAGAATTTAATTAAAAAAATTATCTCAATCTTGATTTTCGTGTAAATAACGTGTTGTAAGTTTCATATTTTTACGGTAGAGACATCTTGAATCTTATGTATTTATGTATATAGGTTCGAATCACATCAAACTGATTAAGATGTCAAAATTTTTTTAATATAATTATTTTTAAATTTTATCAATGTATGACTAATATTAATCCTCTCTTTCAATCTTTACGTAAAATAGTTAAAAAATAATATATAGCATAACACAATCTAATTTCACGGTGTTTACAGCGAGTGCAGGGTGGCGACAGAGAGAGGGGTGGAAGACATGGGATGATAAGGTGAAGCGGCGTTGTCATGGGGATGATGGTCACATCGCGAGAGCAGGCTTTCGTAAGGAAAAAGCCATCTAAGCTTTATAGCGCATGTTCTGCTGCTGGTCAACCCACAACTGTGCATCCATTGCTCCCACCTTTGTTTTCTGACCTGCTTCCCTCACCATCTAATTCCTATCCCCGCTGTCTTAATAACACCCTATTTTTCGTCAGTTAATTCGGTTTTGTTTCTTCTTATGTTGGCTAACGTGCAATGCACGTGCCTACTATATCTATCGATTCCCAAGCTTGAATGAAAATTGTACGTACTTCTTATAAGTTAATTATAAATTATGCTTGTTAACGATATATATAATTTATAATATGTTGGTCACGTGATTCGCATATGTTTGGTCGCACCGGTGGGTTTGGTGCCAAAAACTTCACAACTCTGTTAAGACGCACCCGGAAAAGATACCTTCTCGTAATTGGATAGAAATCAGCGGTTCCCACCATTCTCTCTGATTCGTTGGGGGTAGGAGAGGCAGACGGGAGAGAGGGGAGGGGTAAAGATGCGTATGAAAGCATCGTCGCTGGTACGATTGCCCTTTTCCTCCGCCACCTTTTGGGGTGGGCGACGAAGGTCTCAAAGATGCCGGGCCGCCATGCAGTCGTTACATGGCCTGTCGGCAACGAGCCCCCACCTCCGCTGACATGCCGGCGATAACTGCATGGCTGTGCTTCTCAGCGACCTTTTCTTCCATCTTCTCTGTGCCAACTCGTGATGCCCGATCAATCAACGATCTCATAATGTCCAGGGGAACTAGGAAAAGGGGGAAAGGAAGAACAGCCCCACTGTCCCCATCAATCACCACCGGCATCCCCTCCCCTCCGCTCCCCTTCCTCCCTCATGCAAGCAGCAGCAGCAGCAGCCTTCCGCGACCAAACGCGAGAGGCGGTGAAGAAGAGGACTCAAAAGGGTTCGCATGAGGCTGAAGGAAGAGAGCGATAGAGAGACAGAGCATCTCACAAGCCATCACAGATCTTCACACTCCATCATCTTCCAACAAAGACGACTTGCAGCTCAGATGCAACTTTTCCCAAAGTAATAGTTGTCTCCAAACCATTGATGGCAACTCGCTGCCTACAACCTGATGGCGACCCATCACGCTTTCCTCTCTTGTTACCTTCCTTTTCGATGCTAGTTCCTCTGGAGATGCTCGATAGATATCAGCCGGGATCACGACAGGGAATAAGAACACAGCAACTCGAGACATATTTCTTCAGGAGACCAGTCCGGGATGCATTTTACGCCACGTTAAATCGGAATTTTTCGGATGTCAATTTCAGTTCAGGTGACACTAACTTGGCCGTGAGTTTACTGTTCTTCGGCATGTGGCCGGAGTAACTTAGAGGAGTCGACTTACTCTGCAATCCAAATGAGGTTTCAAGCATCTTCCACAAGTCCAACAAAATCCTGACCCTTTCTTGTCATATTTGGGTGACTCCCATGTGAGTGTGAGGACCGACAGAGGGGAGGTGAAAGCATTAAAGAGCAAGAGATTTGTCCAACACCATAGATACAGAATTATTATGTAAGAAACACAAATGTAAACTGCATATTTGGGAAATTAAAGAAGAGGTGTTACTGCATGACAGAGTTGGCAACCGAGGGAGGAAGACGATCTCTGTGGAGGAGCACATTCAAGATCAGTAACTTAAAGCTGTTTATTCAGTGATGGTGATCGAGAATTATATGTTTGTGTTCATCAACATAATGAGATCTTGCAACTTTGAAGCAGAGGGTAAGCCATTCTGCTACACTTGTTACTGGCAGAATTCAGGAGGATGAGAATAAAAATCTTTTCTTTTTGTTGAGGTATTGCTTGACATAGCCATGGATGCAGCTTGGGCACTACCTCCACAAGGCCCAGTTCATCAGTTGCAGCATGCTCACCTTTATCAGCAGAAGAAGCCCAGCAGCAAACACAGAGAAGCTCATGTGCCAGTTCTGACCCAGTCATTTTTGATCTGACAATTACATCAAATAGAATGTAGAATGCTCATGTGGTGAGGAATTATAGCATTTATTTATTCATTCATTCATTCATTCCAAGAAGGATAAATCATGTGTATTGGGAGTGCCATCTCATCTATGGCACATTGGTGTATGAATGTGATTGGGTTCTTTTAAAGTGCCAGTGGTGATGTCTCTTCCAAGATCTGATAGACCATTTTACTGAGCCTTTTTTGTGATGCAGACAACTCAATTTGCTTCTCATCCTTTTGTTAACCATGATGGATGGATTCAGATCATGCAGCAGTCTTCTCTGATCTTTCTCAGGTATCATATTTCAAAGAAACTTCAGCCTCCTATCTCATCTTGGATTGGACCTTGAGAGGTTCCAGTGTTGAGAGTTCCAGAAGAGGAAGCAGCTGGTTTGCTATGATCTGTATGGGGCCAAAACTTGTACCCATGCAGGAAAGTGAGGGCCAAGAGGAACATGGCATTCATGTGCAATACAGAGCTGTGTAGTCTTCTGCCATCACAATTACCTGATGCATTTCCAATTTATTGCCTCTGCTGGCAACTGCACTCCATTGGTGATTCAGCATCTTCGTCTTTGTTCCTCACTGGTCCTTTTTCTTTTGCTCAACAACTCCATCAACATGAATACAAGAGATTTAATAGAAACAAAATAACATGAAATAGTTATTCCACTGGTCCTTTTTCTTTTGCTCAAGAACTCCATCAACGTGAATACAAGAGATTTAATCGAAACAAAATAACATGAAATAGTTATTCTTTAATTAGTTTATTTTTATTTATTTTTCAAATAATATTTTTAATTTTAAAAATAGTCAAACCGTAAAACCTATTTGAAACATTGTAAATGAGTGTCATATAATCAAAACATAATAGAAATTATTTGATATATCATAATTTAAATATATATATTTATATTAGTTTAAGAATAATATCACTAAAATAAATATAAAAAAAATATTATATTATTTTGATCGCCACAATAAATATACTGTAAAACCTTTATAAATAATCCAAATGAAATCATAACATCAATCAAATCAATTATAAGCTAAAAAATATAACATTATAATAATTTACAAGTAATTATTTTAATTATCTTGACGTTCTGATCACACAAATCAACAAATAGTTGTTTGCCAATTATGTGATAAAGTTGGTTATTCTGCAAAGGTCTGTAAAATTTGATCTAGACTTTCTCCTCCGTTGCATTGGTCTCACGTAAATCTTACAGCTACTTCGGCTACGAGTCATATATAATATAATACCACTTATAATATTTTTTAATAATATTTATAATATTTTTAGTAGCTTAATAAATATTATAAATGTTATTAAAAATACTATAAATGAGTTAAAAAAATATATAATTTAAAATTGATAGAAAAGCAAGATAAAAATTTTGATGAATTTTTTTTAAGGGATATCGCACAAAGAAGATTGAGAAACAGCAAAAAGAGTAGCGACTGAAACTATCAAAATATAATTTTTTTTCTAGAAAAATCGCACAAAAGATTTCTTTATGTAGCTTTTTGTGTGAGCCTCTGAGATTGAAAGTGTAGTGAAGAGCGGGGAAAGGGGTCGGCGAGCACTAAAAGAGTACAAAGTACGGGTGGCAGCGTTCCTCGTCTGCGACGAAGCACGGTGGACGAAGGTAGATGAAGCTGACCGCTAATATGGCATTGAAAGGTGAGATGTATTGAAGCAGGCAGCGGGCGGGGAGGCACCACATGGTTTCTGCCACAACCATAGCCATGATGACACGAACCTCAGCGAAGGAGTCGTACCCTCGAGTACGGCGCACTACGCCTTCCTCTCATGCATGAAACTGGAAAGGACAGTGGTGACTGTCTCTCTGACGGCATGGGGGGGGGGATTCTCGAAGAGCTCGGCAATAAGCTTTCCTGATGTTTAGATGTTCTGTATCGAAGTCTAATGCATAGGATTAGGTTCTGATATATAACTGAAGCTGAAGTAAGAATCATTAGGAACGCTGATCGACACAGTGTTCCTCGCGTGGATCTTTCTTTGCCTGTGCTATGGAGAAGAGCCGAGGGAACGGGAGCAAGGAGATGGTTCTTCCTGAGGAACCATTGGAGATCAAGTTGGCAGTGGTCGATTAGCCACGGGGCGTGTCCGCCTTGCATGTCCTTTTGCACGGTCGCACCACCCGACACCACCCCGCCCCTATCCCGTCCTCTGCGTCCTTTTCCCTGCTCATCCCACCTCACCACATGCCCCTGTCCGTCCCTCTCACCTCTCTCACTTCGCATCGCTTGCTAGCATTCATAACCCCGCCAACCTTCCTCTCTTTCGCATGCTCTCGATCTCTCGGCCGCTCGTCGTGGCGTGAGCGAGCGCAGCATAACAAACATGGTGATTAAGAAGCAGAACAAGCCGCCTCAGACCGCGGTGCTGAGGCAGATACTGAGGCGGTGCTCGGGCTCGGGGAGGGAGAAGGAGGAGGAGGAGGAAGGGCTGCCGGTGGACGTGCCCAAGGGCCACTTCGTCGTCTACGTCGGCAAGAACCGGAGCCGCTTCATCGTGCCCATCTCCTACCTAGACCACCCCGACTTCCAGGGCCTCCTCCGCCAGGCCGAGGAGGAGTTCGGCTTCGAGCACCATATGGGCCTCACTATCCCATGTGACGAGGTGGTCTTCCGCTCCCTCACCTCTGCCATCAGGTGAAGTGGAAGTCAAGACCGAGAGCAGCAGAGGAGGCGACTCTGCTTCTACTGACCTTTACGAGCATCTCTCTCTCTCTCTCTCGCTCTCTAGTTTGTCTAGTCTACATCCAATCCAAACATGGCCATTGTTCATGGTGTTCTTTTCGTGATACATCATCATACCATCAAAACACATATGCACTTTTCTTCTGCTCGAGGAGATGAACGATGCTCAGCAGCCCATGTTGAAGCCTCCATCCATCACACCATGAGCTTTTGTACCCAAACAGTCACTTCCCTCGTGCTGATCAACCATGCTCTCCAGCGTCTATGAGACAAACTCTATATCTGGTATTGAGAGAGAGAGGGGGAGACGTGCAGCCAATCATGCACACAAGGATACACCGGACATGTGAGCATGTAATCAGGCAAAGCATTACGATGAGCGCGTGTTCACAAGGGCAACGTAGCGGTGGGAAGGGAACGAGACGAGAGGAGGAGGGTCCATGTACTTACTACAGCACATCGATCGATGCTGCAGCACTACTCCTTACTGCGTGACGCCATGAGAGATGCTCAGTGCTCGACTGCCACTCCACTATAACGTTGTCCCGGACATGCACATGACATGCTCCTCGCAAGCGCCTTTCCTGCGATCCACCATTACCAGGATCAAATAAGGGTGCCCCGATCTTTGTCGATCATCATCTCTCACACGAGCTGTGTCACGGTGGATGAAGAGTTCAGGTAGCTAAGCGCATGCACTCCTCCTCTTCCCTGCCGTGGCTCAGTGCATATATAAGCAAGCCTTTAACCTTCCTGGGTTCTAATTTTCCAGAGCACCCATCCACGCCTTCTACGTCAAAGACTTAGTTGGCAAGGTCGATCGATGAGCCAGACGAGCGACCGATCGAGCAAGCCAATTAAAGAAGCTCCAAAGTCCCACAGCATCCGGATATTAAGTGCTTGACATGCTTTTCACTGTTCGAGTCGGTGTACCAACAAGGTGTTCGGCAAAATGACATTATGGTGTATACCACAGACTTCGTTTACGCAATTGTTTAAGATATGAGAGATTTATGTGCCGAGAGAAAGGGATGTTGGATTAACATAAACCTCAAAAAAACAACTGTAAATGATAAACTATTAAAGTCTTTATACTACCTTCGAATATTTATCATTTATTTATTTATGATAAACCACAGACTTCTCCTTAATGTCTTGTTGATTCGTGCAGCGGACTCCGAGAGCGAGAGAGAGAGAGAGAGAGAGAGAGAGAGGGAGAGGGAGAGAGAGATGAGCATGTTATGTATGCCTTGGTTAATCGTTAAGGCTTCACAGTACAATAAGGAAACATGTATTTTTTTGGATGGAGCTGATGTCTGCAGTGGTACGTCCTATTGTGTCGGGTCGGCGGGCCTCGGGTGGGCCCTACAGCTCTGAGGAAGAGACCGTTGCCCTCCCTTTGACCGTTGACGTGATCGCTTCTACCCTCCTCCGATATTAAGTATACAGCAAGCAAGAGTGAAGAGCATGTGATCGCTTCGTTTTGTTTTCTCAGTAGTAATAACATTAGAAAGCCAACTTTTGGATCGACCTCCGGCAATTTGCATTGAGGTTCAGCAGATGGGCTTCTAGGAGAGACGGTGGCGGTGCAGAAGCGGCAGTGAGTCAGCGGCGTGCAGCCACTGGCCGACGGCGCAGCAACAGGAACAAGCGCGGGAGAGCTTCTCCGAGTCATCGAGATTATAGTCTGGGAACCTCGAAGAAGAAGAAGAAGAAGAAGAGGAGGAGATGAGGTGGAGGAGGTCCTCGAAGAGGGACTCGTCGCAGGGGAGGGAGAGTGGGCCGGGGCGGGAGGCGAAGCCGTACTCCTCCTCGGCCTGGCGGAGCAGATCCCGGAAAGCGGGGTGGTTGAGATGGGACGCCCGCACCACGAACCGCCTCGAGCTGCTCCCCACGCACACCGCCACGTGCCCCGCCGGAACGTCCGACGGCGCCGCCGCCCTCCGCCTCCATGGCCGCAGCGTCTGCCGCAGCCGAACTATGTGCCGGATCTTGCTGCACTTCTCACTACCTCCTCCTCCTGCATCCATCCCTCTTCCTTCCTCCTCTCCCGAAGACGAGGCAGAGGGCTTTATAAGAGACTGTCTGCTCGGAGTAAATCATTCCCTTTCATTATCTCATCGTATTATAACGACAAAAAGTGTACAGTCTTCTTTGTTGGGTGTCCGAAGCGCTGCTGACCCGACAAGTGTGATGGGATCGGCCGAAGGTGAGGAAGAGACGTCACAAAGAGAGAGGACTACTTAGTCGTCATCTTCTCTCTGATCGAACACCAGTCAACCTTACCTCAGGCCTCGAGTAAAGAGCTTGCTGTTTTCGAACAAAACATGGGAGTGTGGGAGATCGAGCATCCAATGTTTGATATCTAAAACAAGTAAATTACACAATATGGTTTTGGATAACGTCGCTCTCCAATTTACATCTCTGCACTGTGCAGTGGAAAAGCTGGTAGCTTTCAGATCAATCTGCTCAACGTAGTATCAGTCACGTCCCGTTTACTTTCTGATCTCAAACGACGCTTTACTACGACATACGGTCATAAAGTTGATGTTGGTGAAGAAGATTTGCTCTATTCATACAGCTACAGAATCTTCATCATCGTCGACCATCGTATTATAGATCGTTAAGACTTAATCTGCTAAATGTCGACCGGAGCAAAAGCATTCACATACGTAGACCCGATGATCTAATCCTATACGTATGAAGACGTCGATAGATGTGTGGGGTGTTTGGAGTGGAGGAATTGGGCATCGGTTGACTCTTCCAAGCATAAAGCAGAGAACACTTGAGAGGAGCAAGGCATGAATGAAATCTTGGAATCGGCAGGGCCCGAGTGGACGTTGCACGTCGAGTCGTCCAGCTGATGTTGCTTTTGGCGTCAGGACGAGCATATGAGATAGGCGAGGAATTTACACGCCGAGATGGATGCATGCATGCATGTAGGCGTAGTAGCATTTGCATCGGTGGAAGGATGGCACTGACGGTGGGCTGTCGGCAGTGAGTACATGGAGACCTCTTTTTGGCTGCTGGAAAACATGCTCTTCGTCTTCTGCTACGACGTCTCGCCATCCCCCACCGTGCATGTGCTGCACGGGAGACCGATCGGCTCGCTATCTTGATGTCTTGCTCTTTTGTCTCGATTCCCAGAAAACATGGCGTCGACCGTGCATTCTTGGAGCCGCAGCAGTTGGCATGTGGGCTACGACTTGATCGGTGGAAGCTGATCGTAATTCCTTGTTTTCCAGTTCCTTCCCATACCCATCGCTGGACAAGGAAGGAGATGGGCGAGGCGAGATGGCGGTGCTGCACAGGATCCACCATCTTTGCTTCGTGTGCAAGGATACTCCGAGATAGAGAGAGAGAGAGAGAGAGAGTTATGGCTTGGCTAGGTAGAAATGTGAAACAGTTGGCATGAGGGCGAGGTGATAGAATGGATGGGATACCAGACCCGAGAGGCATGTGCTTGCCCTGAATTATTGTCATGTCTACGTCTACCAGGGAACAGGCAGAATCCCGGGCTTGCAGGCATCCTCTTAATTACATGTGGTAGGTGTAGAGTGAACTCACTCCACAGGTGCGGCCGGCGGCCATGATTTGGTGCTCTCTCTCTCTCTCTCTAGCTGAACGTAATTGGCAACTGTCATAATCGTAATTTTCTTATTTGGCAACTGTCAGTTCCTCTTCCATCAAATTCGAAATCAGAATCAAATCGATTTCAAAGGTTTAGTTTTGGTTTTGATTCGGTCCACTGATTTTTCATCGATAAAAAAATAAAATAATTTACTAAAATTCAATAAAAAAAATAAATTTCTTTGCTAAAATTTAAACTCGGGTAAATAGACTTTAAGTCTAAGATATTAACCATTATACTATGAAATATATTTTTATTTTTTGGTATTTAATTAATTTGAATTGTTGGCTCCTAAAATTGAAACCGTATGATCTCGATTCCGAATCCAAGCTGTTGACGAGATTCGATTCTGATTCCTAGCTGATTCAATTATAATTTAAATTTAAATCGAACCATCATCACGACCTAAATGGAGGGTCCTAACTATTCAATTATGAAGCGAATTTGATGCAGTCGATATAGGACACGGAATGAGTGGGTTCAAATAGAAAGCCAGTGTGTGCTTTGAAATGAACCGTGGAAGCACCCTCTCTCATCTTCTCCGCCATGGTGTGTACCCTTTTGGCGGTGGGTGGGTGGGTGCAACCAGTCATCACCAATGAGGATCACGAGTCCTTCGGCGAAAGCACACCTGCCTTTTGTGGTTCACACATCACCCATCCAACAACCCACGTGCAATTAATTGCAAAGACGAAGTCAGTGACCCAACTCAAATCAGATTCTCCATCTAATATAATTCAGATACTGTTTGACTTTGACAATATTCTTGAACAATATCCAATAAAGCACGCACCCCACACCGATATATATAACCACGCAGAGTTCAAATATCCATCATGGAATGAACAAACCACTGTTCATTGATCAATTCCATACACTCGACAGCTACCTTCCATCCCAATTTGCAATGGTGAGATCCACTGACCTAAATTCGATACACTGGAAAGGGTACCTTTCATCCCGATTTACGATCGTGAGATCCACTGACCTAAAAGAAGGAGCCTTCGGGAGGCTGGACCAATTTCCGGTTCTGTGATACCGCCATTTCTTTCTTAAGCTGTGTCAAGATGTACTCCATCGTGTAATCACGTTGCCAGTTGCCCAGAACCGGAAATTTCCTTGGATCTACCTGCATTTATCGGGTCAAACATCAGTTTACAAACAAAGTAGTTCCACAAGGCACATGTATCTTTGAACCATATAGAATTACCAATCCTGTGTCAGGATTGACACAAGTTATGTTAACGCGTGAATGGAACCGAACGCTAGGTGGTTTATCGGGATAGTCCTTGTCGCAGAACAGCTTCAACTGATAGATCCGACCCTCATGGACGGTCTGTAAGAGAATAGCAGCACAAGTGATGAAACTAGTTCAAATGGATCAAGCTATTAATGTTGAAACTGGAGTCTCTCACATTATGAGGACCGATTATTGTTCCAGTCCAAGAGCGCATGTAAATGTCATCTCCGTCATCCATGCCATAGCTTACGGTCCCATCTCCTATGCCCTTTTCTCCTCGTTCAAGCTCTTCGAGCAATCTGAAGTTCCGAGGAACTGCAAGCAAAGTGAATGAAGATAGAGCTAACATATTGACTCAAAATGAAAAAAAGTTTATGATGAAATGCAATATTGTAAAGTTATTACATGAATCTCCAATCACATATCCTAATACTGTTGAATTTACAAGGAATGACGCAAGCACCAAAAAAGAATAACTGAGAGAATGATAGATTGACATAAATAACAAAATAAATTATGTAAAAAGAGAAAACAAAACCTTCAAGCTAAACTACTAGAAATTCATTCTGAATGTGCAAGGATTCAATAATCAATAAAACCAATCTGATCCTAGTTTTCTTCCTATACATAATTCTGCTATACCAACCGCATTGGCAATATGTTGGGTAGATTTGGTCAAACTCTTCAGTCATCACTCTGGCCCAACGAGGCTTAATCAATGTTCGTCTTCGCCCGAACCCACCTAATGGTCATACAGCTGAGACAGACCCTAACTGATGTAACAGGAAGAACATAAGAGAGACAAAAGAAGAAACCAAGGTGAAAGGACTGAAAAATTCTATCAATGCCAATGAACCACAGAGCAAGTTGAAGAGTCTAGTGAGTGTTGAAATTTGCTCCGCTTGATGACCTTTGGTAGCTGGCATGGTAAGAGATCAATATGTCACACTGGAGCTGTCCAGATGGGAGAGTAAGGTGAAAAAGAGGAGAGAAAAAGTAGAAAAGATAAAGGAAACAAGAAGAAAAAAGAGGGATAGAGGGAAGTAGAGATAAGGTGAGAACTTAAGATTTCATAATGGGTGAATAAAGCATCAAAATTTAAGAGCCTAAACCTACATCATAGTTCATGAGGTAGTATTTCAGGTTGAACAATTCAATCGTTACTCCTTGATGCTAATGCCCCAATAACACATTTAAAAATATGTTCAACTCCAGTACCTTTTGTCATCAGGCCTGGTCTTCAAGGAATTGCTACTAAAAGAAAAAGTGATATAGTACATCACTATACGGATTTGAATTGCTATAAATGGTCATGATTATGATAAAGTATTTTTGTATCTTGCAAAACTATAAATAAGACATGAAACTCTAAGAGGTCTCTACAGAATTAGGATCTTCCATGAGAACTTGTAGTAAACATAAAATATTTGAATTTTGAATCTTCCATGAGATTAAACCAACACTAATGAAACTGATTAGCACCTTCTCAATTCCACTAGCTTTAGATAAAATTGAATAACTACTGCTGAAAAACATCGATTTAACATAAAAACCTTATTATAGACTTGTTTTAAACTTTCACAAGTTTGGTCATAGATGAATACCAATCAGAGAAAAAGGTTTACTGTCTGCAACATTATTCTGAAATTTAACTAGTGTGTATCATATGCTAGAGAGGTAATCTGCACAATAACTATGTGAAGCATAAGCTTCTTAACTAATCTTCAAAACTTTTAAAGTCAAGACATGAACATTCTAGGCAATTTTATCGGGTAGTAAGATAACTTGTAGCATCTACAAATGACAATTAATTTTATGCAATAAACAAAGTAACTGGTAATTTAACATAGATCTCTCTTTTCTTGGGATGACACATGACATATCCATTAAAAAAATGCTTTTAGAAAAAAATGACTACATTCTCCAAAGTTTTAGTCAAAACAAATAATTACCCTTCCTAACACATTAATGCTGACAACTATTTTACCATGGTACAAAAACCTTAGGTATAACATGAAAAAGTAGATTTGTTCAGTTTCTTATTTCATTCTATGAAAAAGAGAATCAGATAGCTCACAGAGAAAGTTGGTTTTACACCAAATTACACAAGCCCAAACAAATGGATCATGGGAAATAAGTTTGGAACTTTTACTTTAACAACCCTCTCTGGAATTCATAGCCACTCTATGGTAAGAAAAGACGGATACAAACATGGAAGAACAATATGACAGGATTGAGACCTTCCATCACTGTTATTGATCTCATATCTAAGCTAAATCCATTTGTGGCAATGTTATTACCACTAATCCTATTTTTCCTAGTGCTTTCAACTTGTAGTCATGATATTCAATAGATGTTGTCAAAGTATGGCCTGATAGAAAGTATTATGATTAATCCTCGATACCTCTCAGTAACAACAAAAAATAAAAGCCTTCTGCTCCACAACTCTTTTTCTCCTTTCCAATTTTCCATTAGCTAAGGGACGATCCAAAACTACTTTTTATATTCCTCTAGAGAAGGCAATGATATTAAGGCCACCAAGGAAAAATGTTTGATAAGAATCATGAAGGAACTCTGACATCTATAGTTGCACATACAAAAGCTATGATCCTCTCTAACGGTGACCGAGACCATAGGATACAATAAATTATTTGTTCTTCTTTAACAATTCTTAGCGATCTTAGAGTTGCTTTTACAAATCTAAAAAAGTTAGGTAAAGAAAGACAAGAACGTCTCTCGGTGGAACGAGTATCTACAGATCATCAGAGAAGTTGCAGCCTATTGCATATCCACGTCGCAGGGCCAAAATCCCGGAAAGTCTATCAAAAGAAACACATGATAGATGGGTTATGCCCTATAAGATTGAAATGAGGTACATCCACCGGTTCCTCGTTCCCTCTGACATACAAAGTGTCAATTTGGGATCTTTTCAACACCAACAACAGAAGGAACGATCATGACGTTTCTTTCATCTAAGACAAACTCTTGTGATCTGATCGAAGAAACCCCCTCATGAGAAAGGAGCCACGAAGCACTCGCGCATGGATCCATAAGAAACCCTAATCATCCTGGTTAGAAGAAAAGACAGGGAAAACATGACGAGAAAAGGATTCTCACCAACGACGCTGGATCCACCGGAGCCACTGAGCGTCATTGATGAGAACTTCTACGCTGGATGATTCCCCTCGAGCTCCGTCGTCTCCCCGCGACCACAGGTGACGGCAGGCGAAGAAGATTATATGGCCACGAATGGAATGGGGCGTTCCTTGTGGATTCTGTGCGTATAGCAACATCGTAAAAGTATATTATTTCTATACATATACCCATTAAATTATGTTAGATGGCATTATTTTAGCCTACCCCCTCAAATATTTTTATTTATATCAAATGCTAAAAAAAAAATAGCTAAGGGAGGGAAGGAGACATCAATGGGGCAACATGTGCACCGAGATGTAGACGATCAAGAGAGGATGATCAATTGAACGAAAGGGGGTGATCGACGAGATGAAAGACGATGATCGATAAAGGTAGGATGATTATTTTAAAAAATATTATTCTAAACTTTCTCAATATTATACGAGAAATTTCTAGGAATTTATTCTCGAAATTCATTTAATTTAAATTTAAGATTATGTGAGAAAATACTTTTTAATTTCACTTATTATGAAAAAAATCAAAACCTTCTTAATTTTCATAGGAAACTACTTAAACTCGCATATAAATTATTTTATAGAATATTAAAATATATAATAGGATTGATAATCAAGTTTGATGATGACTTAAAGTAATTAAGATTTGGTTATATTACAACATTTTGGTAAAATAAAAAAAATATTATAGTCGGATAATATTCATCTTTAATTATTATTATCTTTTATGATGAATATAAAAATATTATAAGTCTGAATTTAAGTATTTGTGACAAAATGATGACACATTATACTTTGTTATAATATGTATCAAAATAATCATTATTTTGACTCATAATTATTCAAAAAATTAAAAAAATATTTTATAAAAATATCAAAACTTATGATAAGTTTAATAATAAATGTTAATTCAGATTTAAAATTAATTAGATTTTAATTATAGAAAAAATATTCATCTCAATAAATGCTTGACGCGTGATAGCCCAATCAACACAAGGAGGATATGAGACAAATGCTAAAGAAATACTAAAGAAATATTCTGTGTATACCTTAAAATATTTTTTTAGGATAAATTTACTAAAAAGACTTATCATATCATAATAACTGAGGTAAGTGATTGTTTACTTAAAAATATTTATGTTTCGTGGCTAATTAGAGTGTCAAAGAGATCATATCGAGAACCTCATTCAATCTCAATTGTTGTGTAGGTAGACCAACAAATAGGTATCCAAGCCTCTTTTTTAATCATATTAGATTTATTGTACACATGAGCTTTAATTGAGTCATGTTGATTTAGTTATTCATGATATTTCCCACATCATTACCTACAAGTTATCCCATTTCGATTGAAGGGACTCACCTAATAAGTCGGATATCCTCGACATAGTGAAGGGCACCATCCTACTTTTATATAGGTCGTAGATAAACTAGTGTCTTGACCTTTTATTGACCATCGTCCTTCTAACTCTTCGAGAGGCTCTATTATAAAGACCTTCTCAACACTAGTAACCTGTGGTGGCATAATCACTCTTAAAGGGGTAGGCTACCCTAAAACCGCTAATATGATAGTGATGATCGAAGAAGAGGCAATGGTTGTGGCAACTACGGAGCTCACAATCAAGGAGGTCACGCCCATCTTTATCATTGCAAAAAAAATTATCCTTGCAAAAGACCAAAAGCAACAAGTCGGATATCCTCGACATAGTGAAGGGCACCATCCTACTTTTGTATAGGTCATAGATAAACTAGTATCTTGACCTTTTATTGACCATCGTCTTTCTAACTCTTCGAGGGGCTCTATTATAGGGACCTTCCCAACACTAGTAACCTGTGGTGGCATAATTACTCTTAAAGGGGTAGGCTGCCCTAAAACCGCTAATACGATAGTGATGATCAAAGAAGAGGCAATGGTTGTGGCAACTACGGAGCTCACAATCAAGGAGGTCACACCCCTCTTCATCATTGCAAAAAAAATTATCCCTGCGAAAGACCAAAAGCATAAATTATAAATCCAAAAGTCAAAACTTAAAAAAGGAAATGAGTTTTTATCAAGAGCCCGAACTTAGACTAGTATTGATCAACTAATTTTCGTCTATCATTTTTATGCCCAAAGAAGAGGATAGTACCTCCACTAATTGAAGTATTTGATCATTCTCCTCAAGGGGTAGGAAAAGAGGGAGTCATTGATAGCATGAGTCGATCAATCATCCCAACTAGTCCTAACAAAAAAGAACTACCCCTTCTAACCTTTGTTGGAACTTGGGCTATGGGGGGGGGGGCTTTCAAGTGGTACGATATTAGTCGTCGATCCTTTTGCACACTCGAAAGTAGGACTAAATTCAATCACAAGTTAAGATAACATCAACATGATAACATTCCCTGATGAAGGCAACCAAATAGAATAATGAGTTGGGTGACATTTGAGAAGATGAAACCCTCCACCATTGAAGACATATCATGATGAGCAGATGGAGGGAAAATCTATGCCTTGCTTCATGTCTTGACCATGGACTATCTGAGGATAAGACTTTAGTTTTCTCAACCATTAGTAAGTTAAGGGATTGAGATTTAGAGGAGAGAAAAGAGGATATTTTGTCGACTAAGGTTTGAGGTGAAGGGAAAGGTGCTTCGAAGGTTCAAAAGGCTGGAAAGTGATTACAAGGTAAAAAAGCATTGGTGGGGCTCAAGGTGCAAAGCGAGTCCCACCATAGATGCAAGACTTATAACTTAAGCCACTCCTTTGACTTTCAAATATCCCATCAATGGTTTTCCACTCATGAGCCTCAAGTTAGCAACAATAGAATTTGATCACCCAACAAAGGTTTGAGGTGAAGGGAAAGGTGCTTTGAAGGTTCCAAAGGTTGGAAAATGATTATAAGGTAAAAAAGCATTGGTGGGGCTCAAGGTGCAAAGCGAGTCCCACCATAGAGGCAAGACTTATAACTTGAGCTACTCCTTCGACTTTCAAATATTTCATCAATGGTTTTCCACTCATGAGCCTCAAGTTAGCAACAATAGAATTTGATCACCCAACATGGGCACTTTGACAGTCTTATGATAGGTAGTTTGAAGTTTTTCTCTTTTGCATATCTAATATAGGTCGAGTGAGGATGATCTTCCACCACTTAATGGCTGACCTACTCCACTTGATGTGAGTCCCTCAATAGTACTACCAAATTAGTTTGAGTGGCATTGCCTCTATTCAAATCTTGAGTTAAGCGTCAGAGATTACTCGACGTGTCGATGAACTAATATATTGAGCCAATCAAGGTCCGCAATACCGTACCGTACCGGAGTTTCGACTTGGGCTCGGTACGGTATGGGTGTACTGAGCGGTACACTCCAGGTGTACTGAGCACTATAGTAGTGCTACAGTGCACTGCTACAGTGCACTGTAGCACTGTACTACTAAACTAGTTTGAGTGGCATTACCTCTATTCAAATCTTGAGTTAAGCGTCAGAGATTACTCGACGTGCTGATGAACTAATATATTGAGCCAACACATAGGGGTATACTTTCAGATCCCGTTGAGAGAGCTCATCATAATGTACGTATTTGGTAATTGATGAGAAAAATATTCACTCCCAATCAAAACTAGAGACAAAACTTTGGTCAATAACTAGTTCACGTGGACACTAGTCCAAAATTACAATTAGGAGAATATTTTATCTTTACCCAAAAAATGATAAGAACCCGTACCGGGTGGTACATATCGAAACGACAGACCTTGGAGCCAACACATGAGGGTATACTTTCGGATCCCGTTGAGAGAACTCATCATAAAGTACACATTCAAGGGTTGGTAATTAATGAGGAAAATACTCACCCCCAATCAAAACTAGAGACAAGACTTGGTCAATAACTAGTTCACGTGGACACTAGTCCAAAATTACAATTAGGAGAATATTTCATCTTTACCCAAAAAATGATAAAGACAGAAAACATCCTCAATATTCTCCTAGTTAATTTGCTATAAAAAACTACACATGGAAAGGTAATCAAGGTTAATTATTATTTACTAAAATTATTCTCTTAGTTATTAGATTACAAACTTAAGGATAGCATGCCAGAAAACCTACTCAACCTCGATCTTCATGAAAGCTTACTACAGAATAAATATATAAGTTTCTCTCATCGAAGCAAACATTTAAGCCTTGTCTTCTATAACATCAAATTTCTTGGGCATCACCACTATCAATAGTATTTTTAGTTATTGAGCTAAAATATTAAAACTTCATTGAAATATTTGATTTATCATTTAAATCAATAATTTTTAATATATTATTTTAATTTAAATTAAAAAAACAAATAATTTGTCAAAGTGATAAGGGGACTTTTAAGTATATAAAATTTTAATATATTCTTGAAATTTATCGATAATATTTAGAAGGATATTTATGTTATATGAAGATTTGGTGGGGGTCAAATGTGCTATTTCAAAAATTCAAATGAACCGTCAGTCGTCGAGTTCTGCGGTTAGAACGCGGTGAGCAACAGTAATCAGAACCGTTCGTTGTGACATCGCAATCCATCCAACGATCCAAAAATCGTCACCACCCTCCCCATTGTACAGCAAATTTCCGCAGCTCTCCCATGATACACTGAGTCGATCGCCCCCTTCTCGCCCCCCGCCACCACCGGTATGGCCGTCACCAAATCATCCTCGTCCTCGGCCTCCCTTCCGGGGGACGAAAGAACCCCAATCTCACCGTCCTGCCCATGGCGAACCAGCGGTGGTGAAGATAGGGCGAGGCAGAGCTGTCCGAGATGCTTCTCACCGTCCTACAGTATACCATCCTCCCTTAGGCCTCCCTCGGCGCCGACCGCTACGTCACCTCCCTCACCACCATTAGCGACGTTGAAGTTTACAGCAACCTCCGGGTGATTCAACATCCATCATCTCGATTAATTCGGTACCTTTTATGGTGGGTTTTTCTAACTATCCTAGGTTTGCTAGCTAACAACAATCCACGCTATCAATTCCTTTTGTTGTTCGTTTGATGATGGCACATCGAGGACAAGATGCGAACCCTGTGAAGTTTGTCCAAGCATCCGGCATAGCAAATCAGTTCAGGGGAGCACTTCTAATTGATTGGCTTAGGGCACATTCTTGGTTGCTCGAGGTAACTTTGGGGCTGATTCTCACGTTTGCAGTGCAGGAAAACTACTATGTTGAGCAATATCAGATAATAACCTAATTGGGATTCAGCCTCCCATAAATTTTAGTGTTTGACTCTATTGATCTGAGAGCAGTCTTATGAGTCATTATAGCAAGGGCACAGGTTGAGCACTTCCATTTACTTCATTATCTTCTCTTTCATAGTTAATCAAGTCACTTGGTCTCATAATCATATTCTTGCCTGGCTATATCCACTGTTTTTCAAAAGTCTTAGGCTCAGAAAACACATGACCTATGATTACATTCTAGTTCATTCATGCTTGGCTTCAAAATGGTTTTAAGAGCATTGATTTGATTCAGTTAGTGATTCGATGTGATATTTTAGGTTTCAGCTAAACTGAAACCTACGAAATCGTTGTTTAAGAAGTAGCATTAGTGAATTATAATGATCCCTGAGGTCATGGCCCAAAAAGGGATTTGCATTTTGGAATCCCTAGTCCCATGCAGTGAAGCCTCATCAAGAAGGGATGTGATTTGAAATAGGAGAAGAGGAATGCATGTTTAAACCAATTTGCTGGTAGACTTTAGATGAGAAAGAAGAATGTATTCAGTGGTGATGTATGGCCAACTGGTTCGAGCTGTAAATTCATGAAATGTTTGGCTTGAATCTAGAGAACAGATAAGATGTACAAAGGTATTAGAGAACAAATTTGTCCCTACATGCTATGTATTGGCAATAATAATTTGTAAATGTCCTGTGGTTTTTACTGTGAACCATCGAGGTTTCTAGATCTGTTTTCTGATAAAGAAAGACTTGTGGTGTTCTAGTTATTTATTCATAGCTTTACTTCCTAATGTCAGGTCTCAAGTATAAGTCCCTCAAAAATTAGTTTATTTCAACTGAGCCTTGTTTAGTGTATCTTTAAGAATATGGTAGGATTATATAAAGTTTCCTAATCAACTGTTAGACCATTAAAATGCAGGCTTCAGGTAGTTTTTTTTCTTTTTCTTCCAGAACAGGTTGAGATTATTATTTCTGGACAGAAGTCAAAGCCCAAGTATGTATTTAGTGAACCGGTGAGACGTACGAAGTTGTGCCTAACTCCTAAAACGAGTTTCATAAACAACTTGATCTAGGAGTATCATTCGACGTCTTGACTGAACCCTCATTGTTATGCATCGAGATATGAAACCTAGTGTTGGACTTGTACATTTGGAATCTTATGGTGTTAATTCTCTAGCATAGATGAATTCATTGGAATTCAATAAGTATGCCTGATTTAAATGGATTTGAGTTCTATAAGGAGCTTCTTAGAAGGAAAAAAAAATTGAGTTTAATGCCTTTGTGAATAAGCACCCATCCAAAAAAAAAGGCGCACCCATCCTTATGGTAGCTAATTGATTGGCTTAGGGCACATTCTTGGTTGCTCGAGGTAACTTTGGGGCTGATTCTCACGTTTGCAGTGCAGGAAAACTACTATGTTGAGCAATATCAGATAATAACCTAATTGGGATTCAGCCTCCCATAAATTTTAGTGTTTGACTCTATTGATCTGAGAGCAGTCTTATGAGTCATTATAGCAAGGGCACAGGTTGAGCACTTCCATTTACTTCATTATCTTCTCTTTCATAGTTAATCAAGTCACTTGGTCTCATAATCATATTCTTGCCTGGCTATATCCACTGTTTTTCAAAAGTCTTAGGCTCAGAAAACACATGACCTATGATTACATTCTAGTTCATTCATGCTTGGCTTCAAAATGGTTTTAAGAGCATTGATTTGATTCAGTTAGTGATTGGATGTGATATTTTAGGTTTCAGCTAAACTGAAACCTACGAAATCGTTGTTTAAGAAGTAGCATTAGTGAATTATAATGATCCCTGAGGTCATGGCCCAAAAAGGGATTTGCATTTTGGAATCCCTAGTCCCATGCAGTGAAGCCTCATCAAGAAGGGATGTGATTTGAAATAGGAGAAGAGGAATGCATGTTTAAACCAATTTGCTGGTAGACTTTAGATGAGAAAGAAGAATGTATTCAGTGGTGATGTATGGCCAACTGGTTCGAGCTGTAAATTCATGAAATGTTTGGCTTGAATCTAGAGAACAGATAAGATGTACAAAGGTATTAGAGAACAAATTTGTCCCTACATGCTATGTATTGGCAATAATAATTTGTAAATGTCCTGTGGTTTTTACCGCGAACCATCGAGGTTTCTAGATCTGTTTTCTGATAAAGAAAGACTTGTGGTGTTCTAGTTATTTATTCATAGCTTTACTTCCTAATGTCAGGTCTCAAGTATAAGTCCCTCAAAAATTAGTTTATTTCAACTGAGCCTTGTTTAGTGTATCTTTAAGAATATGGTAGGATTATATAAAGTTTCCTAATCAACTGTTAGACCATTAAAATGCAGGCTTCAGGTAGTTTTTTTTCTTTTTCTTCCAGAACAGGTTGAGATTATTATTTCTGGACAGAAGTCAAAGCCCAAGTATGTATTTAGTGAACCGGTGAGACGTATGAAGTTGTGCCTAACTCCGAAAACGTGTTTCATAAACAACTTGATCTAGGAGTATCATTCGACGTCTTGACTGAACCCTCATTGTTATGCATCGAGATATGAAACCTAGTGTTGGACTTGTACATTTGGAATCTTATGGTGTTAATTCTCTAGCATAGATGAATTCATTGGAATTCAATAAGTATGCCTGATTTAAATGGATTTGAGTTCTATAAGGAGCTTCTTAGAAGGAAAAAAAAATTGAGTTTAATGCCTTTGTGAATAAGCACCCATCCAAAAAAAAAAGGCGCACCCATCCTTATGGTAGGCATTTTATTGGCTCCCAAGATCAATTGAATTTGCATCCTGCTCATTCTTAGGTAATCTTGAGTGACTGTGTATGGTGTGAGTTGAACTTTATATTATCTTTTTTATTCTTGTTAATTAGCAAGAAATGCTTATTATACCTTATTCTCAAAATTTTCTGCTATACGTGTTAGCCGCACTTGACAGGTTAAAGGAAGAGAAGAAAGGTTTAGAGGGTCAAGATGTCGACCAGCTTGAACCATTGAATTCATCTGAAGAAGATGGAGACAGCCAAAAGGATGACTAAGATGAAGGCATCATTTAGATAAAGTAGGGATGCCTGCAGCACAGGACTTGATGGAGCTTTGGTTTGAAATCCACATGGTAAGATTTTAACCTCCCAAATGTTTAAGAAATACAAAGCTGTGATTTCAAGGGGGTTGGTATCCACGATGAAAAGCAGAGCTGCTTGCCATACAAAAAGGAAATCTTCTGGAGCTATGGTTTCAAATCCACATTGGCAAGGATTTGACCTCCCAAAGAAATTATGAGAACTAGAACTGTGATTTTGAGGTGGTTGATATGCATAATTAGTTGGTAAAATCTGTTCATTAATCTTTAAACTTCGGGTTGAGTTCAGATCAGATTCCAAGATTGAAGAGAAGATCAATGCCTACGTTTTTAGGATTAGCTCCGGTTAAATGATTAATTCCTGTGTCTTTAGCTTTAGTAACCCTGAATTGAGAATACGCATCATTACTGTCCTATCAGGATAATGCTGCCTAACTTTGAGATGGATCTCTGATGACAGGAGGAACAGGTTCATGCTTCTCCATATACTTGATTTACTCTTGTAAGATCAGTTCATGCAATCATAGGAGCATCATAGCTCAGAGGTATCTGCTACAATCCGAGAAGATCTTGGAAGTGGGTTTCTTTCATAGTTTTGTTTGCTAAAAAAGAAATCGCGTGATCATTGTCTTTAAATTTGTTGCAGGTGATGCTAATCAAATTGTGAAAATGAAAGGCGATATTGGTTGACAGTGAAGTATAATGATCGAGCCTGGTTTAGTGTGGTGTTGATGTTGCCTTCCTTGTAGGTGGCAGCGGCTTGACCTTGGCGCTGTGGCACCCGTTCTACCGGCCAATGGAAGACAGGTTTGATGCCTTGGCTGGCACACCATGACGCTGGCGAGCCGCATTCTATCCAAAGGGAACTACTGGTACAGTGGAAAGCTTCACCCTTGTGCATACAAAAACAGACAAGCAAGAGCTTGATAGAGAAGAAGGGGGAAAAAAAGAAAGGCAAAGAACAAGTTAGCATGTTCCCCATCTGGACCTTTTTCCAAAGCTAAAGATATAGGCACGTAAAGTCACCGCTAGTTCACATCTTTTGCTCCGAATGGTTGGAAGGTCATCAGTATTAAGTCGTGACTGCAGCCTTGCTCTTCCACCCCGGAAGCAATCGCCGATCTCCTGCCCACCGTGCACAGAATTCAGCAGTCTGCAAATAAGAAGTAAGCATAAGCACACGTAAGACTATGATGGTGAGGCTGTGGTCGAGCCACTGGCCTGTGTTGGCTCATGCAGATGGGCCCCATCAGTAATCATGTGACTTGGGAAGCGTCAATGGGACTTTTTCTTTTTCTATCACAAGCAACGTGGAGCATAGGCTGTCACTGCTCCCCACCCCCACTCCGATATGACAAACAACACAGGACTATCCATCATTAACGTCTCACCATATTTCTAATATCAGTCATCATCATCATCCGCTGGAATCGGCGACAGCCCAGCTGCTCTCGTGCCCTTCGTCGAGGCTGAAAACTCACCGGCCACCTAATCAACAGTAATCATGCGCTCTCCCTTCGCCATCGGACGGTCAGATTCTTTCGACGGACCACCGGGTCCACCAACCACCGCCGGCCCCACGCGCGCTCGCCGCGCACGTGCCTGCGGCAGTGCAACGCTCACTCGAGCAAATGGCCGGCTCAGGTTCCATGTGCGTCTGTTCACTCCCCTCCCCCCTCGCATGTGGTACACGGTATGCTATCACCATCATGCTTGATAGAACAACATTACCATATAATAGTTGGTGACCCACAAAGAACAGGAATCGACGATCCTACTTCTTTTTTCTTTTGCTGAAGAAATGATGGCCTTGGTTGACCATATGTGCAGCTGGGAATGCAGATGCATCCTATTTCGATAAAATGAGTTCAACATGACATTGCTTCAAGGTGATCAGTAATCAATCAACCATAGGATAGGGAAGGATGTGGTAACGTGGAAATTGTTCCATTCATTGATCTCGTGCATTGCACGTGTCTAATATCAGCTGTTGTTGTGACAAATCACGGACAATTGCCACATCCTTATCATCGTTACGGAACGGGTGTTCCGCCAACGGTAGTTAATTGCCTCATCATCGATGATGACCAAAACGGACCGTTTCGAAAGCCCCGTCACGACGGGGTCGCGTTTGTAATTTACGAGCTTTCTTAACTGAAGCCGTCGCCCGACGCGGTTGTCACCCTATCTCGAGGTAAGCTTACCCGTCGGGTAGCTTTAAATCGGGGCTTCTGGCGGACCACCCTCCTTCCCTACCCTCCTCATTCGCCACGCACAGTTTGGGCCCCAGAGCCGGTATGGGCGCTTCGACTAGGAGATGTGGGTAAGCCGAACGGCGACTCGAAATGAAGAGATGAGGGGCGGACGCCAAGGAGCGGGATTTAATCGGATTTGATGAGCCAGTTTTAAATTCCGAACCGGTCTGTTAAAACCCGATCGACGGACACGAAAGAGAGTGGCTTCTCTCAGTCGCTCTTGCTCTCGGTAGCTCTAGAAAGGACGAAACCCAGTCCATTACCGAACCCAAAGCCGGAGGGATCCGCGAAGAAGAAGAGGAAGAAGAGAAGGAGCAATGGGGAAACCCTCGAGCTCATGCTTCAAGATCATCGGCTGCGGCGGCGGGGATGCCATCGACGACGACGACGATCTCGGACCGGAAGAGGTAATTTCGTTTGGCGTCTTTGTTAGTTTGGGACCTTTTGGCTTTCCGATCCGATTTAATTGGTTGTTGTTCGAGCTGGCATTGGAGGGACTATTGTGGATCTTTGTCGAAAGTAGTTAGTGTGTGAGCTTACTTGGATCAAACTTCGCCTCGCTTCCGATCCGTGTCCTGGATCTCTCGAGTGCCATTTTCGTGACCCAGATGAAGGAAAGAATCTGTTTAGCTAAGGTGATGTTGACCAAATTATCAGATTCTTTCCCAGATGGTTAAATCAGCGGCTTTGACCCAGTTAACTCCATAATTAAGCTGCACTTTAGTAAGCTTGGTTCATCTGCATGATCACCTGTGCATATTAGCATGAGGATCGTGGTGGGGATTGACGGATCATGGTGGATGTTCTCCGTCATACGGATCTGTAAAATTGAGGGAGGTCGTAGGGATTGCTTGGAAGCATATCGGAGATGGAAATCATTTCGAATTGATCTCAGAAGGATCTGCCTGACTGCAATCTTGCATCCCGTTTACTGTGCGCCTGAACTGAGTTAAATCATTCCAACTGTTGAAATGGAGAGATTGTTCTGCTATCACTAGTACAAATCTTGCCTTGACCACACCTGATCATGCACTTTCAGCTTGTGGATAGAAGAGGAAAAGGAATATCATAAATTCTATTTGGAATTGCTGGGCCCACACAGAGAGTAATGTTGCATTAATGTAAGTCTTGGGGGTGGCTGCTAGCCCAAATTGTTAGTAGATATCTTGTAGGAACTTTCAGTTTTCACTTGAATGACTAGTGCTGCTAATAACACTTCTGTGTGTGCACCAAAAGAAAACCAAAGAACAAAACAGTACATGCACATGAGGCTTTCACAATATGCCATGAATTTTGTTTTTCTAGATATCTAATATGAGCATTTAGTTTTTAGTTAAACAAGTTTTATCAACTATTGATACTAAATAACGCATCTGCATGTGGACAAAAGAAAACCAAAAACTAAAAATTCAATAACATAAGTTTTCTGTAGCTAATGGTACAAGTTGACAAAGCATTTTGGCACATATGCCAGTTGGATCTTTAATAACTTTATTGACGGCATGTGGCCTGCACACAAAAGAAATTGAAAAAACAAAACACGTGCACATGCAATTAAACATAGTTCAACAAACTAAGTTTTTATATTTAATGGTACAGTTGACAAAGCATTTTGACACATATACCTGTTGTTTCTTTGGCAACTAAAAACATCGATGTTCACATATTAGTTTTTCATCATCCTAATACTTATTAAGTGTCATTGCTGTACAGATGTTAGTGAATATTTTCTATATTTTTCAGGCCAAAGCTTCATCGGATAAGCACAGGTGGAGTTTCTATAAGAGATCGTCTAAGCATCGAGTGCTAAGCAACACTGTGATCTCAGAACCTGTATCCATTTGCTCTAGCAAGCAAAGTCAAGAAGTCACAATTACTAATTTCCATTCACCGAAATATGCTTTCCCAGAGAAAGTCCAAATACAAGAAAGGCCAATTGAAACCTCTCCATTATCGTCCGAGATAGTAAGTACAGAAGCTCCTCCATCGAGTTCTAACAGAAGTACAGATACGGTTGGTCCTGCCATCAATGAATCTGATACTGTAATTGTTCAGTCTGCTATAAGGGGATATTTGGTATATTCTTTACCTGATTCTGACTGTTAATCATGTTATATTGCTTGTATTTACTTTCTCACCTTTAGAAATATCTTTAGGCCAGGAAAAAGCTCCTTAAAATTAAGAGCATTGTCAAATTACAAGCTACTGTACGTGGACATCTGGTGAGAAGGCAGGCCATTGAAACTTTCCGGTGTATTCAAGCCATCATAAGAATGCAAGCACTTGTAAGGGCTCATCATGCTCGTCAATTAGTTGAAAAATCTTCTCCAGAAGATAAGAACTTCCAGGTAGACAAATCAGAGATCCTCAAATTTTTTTTTGGTGTTTCATCTGATGGCGTCTTATTGCAAGGGTACCATAATACCAGCACTTTCAAGTACATGTTACTAACTTGATCATCACTATGTAAGAAACAATATTAACGGGCTTCTAGAATTTTGAACATGTTGATTTTGTTTTGGCCTTGGATAAGTGTTTGAAACTATGCAATTCTTATAGATGGGTCTTAGCTCCACAGATTTCTCTTTGTCTGTAAACTTCTTAGTCAACAAAAGATAGTGGGAAGCTAAATTCTTGTCTGACTGTGAATTGTGATATTCAGAGTTCTTTTATTCCAATTGCTTCAAACCAATGCATTTATGCACATGACTGTGTTAAAGAAGTGCCTAATCCTCATTATCTTGGTAGTGTTTATGCTATCTGATAAGATAATAGCTATCATATATCCTTTCCCAAATTGTCACTAGTTTTATTGCGTTATATAACTCCAATGGTGGGCTAGGATTTTGTTTTTGAACTGTGTTGATTTTGATGATAATACTTACGTTGAAAGATCTGGATTCTACTTGTAAGAAAATGCATTGCTAGTTTTATGTTTGTGCCTCAGTATGGGTGTCTCTACCAAGCATGTCTATCCCATGATGAATTGTATTTGAGCCTACTGATTAATGTGGTTGATGCTTGTTAAAATTTAATTTTATTTTCTTAAATTTTTTTACAATTTTTTTATTAGGGAAAGGGAGACTATTTTGAGAAATCAAAAACATCAATCAAGAAATTACTCTCCAATAAGCTTGCACGTCAGGTATGGCTACTCAACCTCAATTTTTGACGTATTGGATTTATCTATTAATCTAATTTTCTATTATGTGAACTTGCATCTTATGATTCTTCCAAGCTTCTGGAGACTACACCGAGGTCAAAAACTATATATATAAAATGTGAACCGTTGAAGTCTGATTCAGCATGGAAGTGGTTGGAGAGATGGATGGCTGTAACTTCACCGGGACTAAGCCAGCAACATGAGCAAAATCTCAACCAAGATAGTTGTGCTCTAGATGGGAATGCTAAAATGGCAGATGATGACTCGGCAACAGAGATCACACATTCAGATTCGTCAGCATTATCTGATTCTAAGTTGGCTCCAACGGAATTAGTCATGACAGCTGATGGCAACGATAGTTTAACTACAGAAAGTATTGGTAGCTTTGCCTTTCAAAATCCAGGAATTGCTCCAGATAAGTCCTCCAAATCTTTAGGGGAGAGTGATTTTGAAAACAAAGAGCTCAAAAATGAGGTTTCGAACATTACAGTTCAAGATTGTACAGAAACTGAGATGGCTAATGAGGAAAGTTTGGATTCTATATCAGACAATAAACAATTGCAACCAAAGATGAGTTCAGAAATCTTAGTTGATTCTGTACCTGATAAGCTTGAATGTAAAGTCAACTCCAACCATACCAATGAAAGTGCATCATCTGAAACACTGGAGAATGAAGGAAAGAAATCTGAAATTGGTCCAAGAAAACCACGCAATCCAGCATTTGCTGCAGCTCAGTCAAAGTTTGAAGAGCTGAGTTCAGTGTCAACTGTTGGTCGGTCTGTTAGTCCTGTTTATCAAACTGCTGTGTCAAAATCAGAAACAGAGAGCAACAATATCCGAGTGGATTCTTTTGCAAACAACAACGAAGCAATTTCAGCAGAGAAGTCAATGTGGCAGGATTCAAGGGTGGAAGCTGAGATTTCAGAGTTTGGCACTGAAATATCTGTCTCCTCCATACTTGACTCACTGGACAGATCTGAAATGGAAAGTGGGGAAGTTGTTGAAACTGGAGCCCTGGAGAAACATAATAATTCATTCAGCGCTGATGCTGAGAATCCTATTGATATTTCTGATTTTTGTGGCAATGAGAATGACTCTCGCTTGACTTCAGATAAAACGGTGCCACAAAGACCTCATGGAGGTGACCAGACTATGGCCAACATGAATGCTTCTACCGACTTGGTGCAGGTTGATCAACATCCAGCCGAGTCAACTACTTCAGATGTGCAGTCTCATTTGGAAGGTATGACAGAGCAAGCTAGGTCGCCTGAAGGAACTCCTAGGGGTCATGTGACAATGCCTGATCTAAATGGAACTCCATCTAGTGATGTCTCTGTAAATGCCAAAAAGAGTAAGAAGGATAATAACCTGCCTACTCATAGGCAAAGGTCTAATTTGGTAGGTAAAAGATTGCCGTGTAATCCAAATAATGATACAGGTGGAAGAAGTAGCTCTGAGAACCCAACAAAGGATTCGAAAGTTCCAAAGAGACGTAACTCACTTGGGATGGCAAAAACCGAGCATGTCGATCAGGAACCCAGGCTCAGTAGCAGCAATTCTCTTCCAGGTTATATGCAAGCCACTGCATCTGCCAGAGCTAAAGCCCATGTTAGTACACCCCCGAAGTCCAGCCCTGATATGAATGATAACCAGCCTAAGAAGAGACATTCTTTACCTATCGAAAATGGAAAGCAGAGTTCATCCCCACGCATGCAAAGATCAGCATCACAAGCCCAGAAGACTGGAAACAGCAATGGAGTTCATTCTCCTCGTAACTCTGCTGGTAATCACTGGTCTTGTGAACACTCGGGTACTGCAGACTCTATTGCACTGTTGTCTGCACTGTGTTAGGATGTGATTTTCTCATGTCACAGACGATGTCTGCTTTTTAGGTGTAAAGTAACACAATCTCATATTAAGAATGCTCACTTTCTAGTTGGATAAAAACTATCTTCCTCTCTAGGTAGGCATGTGTGCCATTGCATGTGACTATCATACATGGATACATCTATATTCTATAGAATAATTGGGTAATCATCCAATTCATGTGGCATTTCTAGCATAATTTTTTCTTGATTTTGTTTCTAGATGACCAATAAATTAAAATATGTTTTATTCTTTTATTCACCTCATCTATCGATATCTTTCACTGACATGTTTGAGTTGTTCCATCAACATTTCAGAGAGAAGATGGCAAAGATGATGAAGCCTCGGGAGCAACAAACAATCTGAACCCTACAAGTTTGTAGTAATGCCAGTGTCATGTTTGTGCCAGTGTTAGTTTATTCAGTCCGTTATTGTCTTGATGTACTCTGTAAGCATTGGGCTAGGAGGAGGAGGAGCTCATGATGACAAATGAAAATATACCTCATTGATTCTTGGAAGCTCCTACCATCAGGTTATCCGTTGCCCTAGAGTTTCTGTGAGTTATACAAGGTTGGATGCTGGTGAGAGTTTGATTTTTGACATGCTATGCTTTGTGTATTTGTTTGCATGTGTTTTGCAAGTTTGTAATTTACTTCTGGTAAGACTATGACTGTCACTTATCTCTTACAGGCGTGTCATAAACATAGGGTTGGATTGATTCCCATTTATAGACAACATCATGCTCGTTTACAGTCTCATTCTACTTTGTTGTGCATGCCTTGCATTGCGGATTCGACTGCTAAGGTTGCATAAAGATGTAGTGTGTCCTGCATTCCAGATGCTCACATTGGAAAATTATGCACACCCTATATTTCGTTAAGTTGCTTGTTCATGAAAGTTCAATTTGAAGTCACAAAACTATGTTCCTAGGGCACATCCACCTTCCACTCACACAGGTAAGGTGTAAGCCTGGTTTTTCAAGTGGCACATCGACCTTTTTTGACTTAATATTTGCTAAGCTAATGGTCTTGTCAGTAGTTTTGTTATCTGGAGGATCGATTAAAATTGATGTCATAGTGGAAGCTCACCGTTGTGTGGGTCTTCTGTTTGTTGAGCAATCTTAAGTAGAAATCGTTGGCAAATGTGATTGTGAATGTTTTTTTAGCCTTGGAGGAATTTAATCTGTGGCTACTATACTTTGCTATGTGTTCTTCCCGATAAGAGAATACAATGTTGTGTGCTGGTGTGAAGGATAGATGAATGCTTTTGGATATTCTAATTAGGAACTTAGCGAAACTATCTTGCGGTCAAAATGTCTGAAAAATTAGCTCATCCAAAACTTCATTGCTACATCTCCATATGCATGGAAATTTTGAATAGCAGAGCATATTTCTTCTCTAGAACTTTTTCATTAGTAAATCTTAGATGTGCATGAAATGAAGTGGCTCAGCTTTTCATGAGCTTTATTCGATCTGTCATCCGAGTTCTTCTAGATCAGCAATTGCATATAACCAGAGCGTCCAAGTTTAGTGAGCCTACTGGATATTCATTGATGAATTAAAACACTTTTCATGCAATATTGTCAGTCATATTAGGATATGAAAACGGAGTCTGTCGAGATCTTTGCAATGTGTATTTTGTTGTGTTTAGCTTGTTAATTTATGAGGTTTGATTCACAGGGACAGAGACCAACAATGCAGACAGGTTTGACATTTCTTCTCTTATTTCCAATAGATTTCTATTTGTATATATGCTCATAGGCCACCAATGCAGACAGGTTTGACATTTCTTCTCTTATTTCCAATGGATTTCTACTTGTATATATATGCTCATGTGATGTAGGGATAAGAGCAAGGTGAGATCGGTGGGTGGTTCTAAGAGGTAGACCGGGAGGTCTTGGTGACGTTGAGCATTCTGACGGCGATGAGCGAGAGCATTGTGAAGGTGGGCACGAAGACGAAGTTGGGGACGAGGTCTATCCGGAGCTTCTTCACCTGCGGCACCTTCTCCCCTGACTTCTTAAGCAGGACGGCGGCCCCGGGGGCGGTTGCTCCAACCCATATCATCGCAGAGGAGCTTGTCTTGTACTCCTCCACGTGCTCTTTCATGAACTCCACAACCAAATCCTTCCTCGCCTTCTTCTGCTGCTCTTCTGCGGCTTTCTGCTGCTCTTCTGTTCCCGACGACTCCTTTGTCCCCGGAACTGTCAACCACTTCTGGTGGAATTCCTGCACGCAAAACAACATCAGCGAGAGAGAAAGAAAACCCTAGGAAGAAGTTTCCATAGCTCTACAAACTCTCTCTCTCTCTCTCTCTCTCTCCTCTCTCTCTCTCTCACATTTGCCAACGAGGGGGGGCATATCCACGAGGACCACCTCGGAGCTTCCGTACTCGCATCTCCTTGATTTTATATACTAACAATCTCGACATCCTTGTGTTTAGCTGGCAATCAGCAAGTCTCGGTAGGTAGCCATGCATACAAATCAAAGACTTTGGAAATTAATGGGGATGAGGAGTCTCGGTAGGCAGGCAAGCTCACCGTTATTTCCGTCTGTGTTGCTTTGATCTTATAATGTTTACCAGGCATGATTGCATTAAAATCGCTGCACCACCACAAAAAAAAAAAAAAAGGAAATATGAGATCATACGAATGATTTCGATACGGAACAAGAAGAAAAGAAAAAAGAAAAAAGAAGAAGAAGAAAACAGGCACAGAGAATGTTTACTTGCAAAGCAAAAGGAAAGCCTCGTGAAAGTCCTTGTATTCCTTGATCTTTTTGTCGCCGAAGTATTTGGTATACATCTGATCCGTAGATAAGGAATTCACCCCGGGCAAGCCTGTAGGAGATAATGAATCGTGAAGTAATTAATGTGGGAAGACGAATACAAGGGACGGATGCTTTCATGGAGCGAGGAGGACACTTGCCGAGCTTCCCAAGAACGCTGACGGGAATGCCCATTCTGAAACACGCCAAAAGCACTCTCGTTTATCGCAGGGCAGGTGAGGTGAGGGCGGGGCGGTGGTGACGATGAAGGTGGGAGGGAGCTGCTTTATTTATGGCCGCAGAGGAGGAGAATTCGATGAGGAGGAGGAGGAGGAGGAGCGGAAGCTTGGAATGTGTACCTTTCCCCCCAAGGGGTCATGTTTTGTGCTTGTCCTCTTTGATTCCTCACCTCGCCAGCAAGCCATTACACGATGCCGCCAATCCATCCACCATCCTCGAGAGGCTGGAGAAGGCTCTTTCCTCACACCCACCCACTGTAATTTGATCCCCATTTTGAGTGACCAATAAATTCCTGTACACATCCTATGGATGGATACAAACCCATCCATCAACTTGGATCCATATACCCTATGGTATCTCCAACACTAATAGAAAAAAAAATATCATTGGTACTGATGAGAAAAGAATGCTATTTGAAAAATAAAAATAAAAATAAAAACACATCTCTTGAAAAAATAAAAAATAATAAATAAAAAAAAAACTTTTTCAAAAATATCACCCATATTTACTTGCAAATTCTGCTCATGAAGAAGGAGAAGCATGTGGCCCACTATAATTCTTTCTCGTACTACTACGTAGCTACGAAACCTCGAGGTAGCAAAGACGCAAATCATACAGAATGTTCTCACATCCCCCATACACCACGAGCCGTACTAACTTTGCTGTTGGGTCTTGATGTGAGCTCGTACAGTATTCGTGCAAAGGTATCGGAGTGCCTCCCATCTGACATAAGGATCTCCGCAAAGCTGCTCTCGTGTGCCAGAAGCAGATGCCGGTTTTGCGGCTCGGACACTAAGCTTTCCAGTATCATCGCAGCTTTTCTACAAATGTCAGGCACAGGATGTGGAGTCTTCACCACTTTGAAGAGTCTGTCGATGGCCCTGAATTTGATCACGACACACGCATTAGAAGAACTACAGCAGAGGGAGGGGCATGGTTAAAGGTTTCAGGTTGCTCACCATCTCTCGCTTGCGAGCCTCACTTTGCAATCTGCATTCACCTCTGCAAGATTGTAGAGTGCCCCGACGGCAGCTGCTTGCGCATCGACGGTTGGCAGGCTAAGAAGATCGACTAGTCTCTTGTACATCTGAACAGCAAAAACAAGATCCACCTCACAACGTAGCTACTAACCATACTGCTTTCAGGTGAAATGGCGGAAGCATAAAACTATAGCAGTTTGGCATGCACTCGAGAAACAAATATACACCTCTGCTAAAACAAATATACACCTTCGAGAGTCCAACGTGATGTGGACCAACGAGAGGAGTTCACTAAATCCCAACCGCTGTTGAAAACTGATGTATTATGCGATGTGGAATACTGGGAATCAAGACCACGGTAGGTTATCCATAACCAAATCAGTAATGGGTAACTGACCTCTGGCGCTGAAGGAAGAAGAAACGGCTCGTTATCAGGATTTATTATGAGGCGTCCAAGCAATTCAGCAGCTGCACAATGCCAAGCCTTGACCGAAGATCCAAGCATCCCCATGATGGCTTCAACTGCACGTTTCTCACTGCTTTCATGGGGACAGTATTAGGATTTGCAGACATACGGAAATAGCTATAAGAGGGATTTTTCCATTCAAAGACTCACGTCATTGCGATAAATGATGGCTTAGATGAGCTAAATATACGAAGGTCCAAAAGCAGAGCTAAATTGACAACCGTCTCCAGTGCATTGGTCACAAGCTCCTCATCTTCTGTACAAACAAATTAAACAGAATAACTTTAAAGCCTGGCATTTGCAAAATAAGTAACTGAGAAATATTTGTGCAGATTATCGATAAGAACCACATGGTCGTGCCTAACTATATGTGAGCCATGTGATTAGTCTCGGTTTTCCACTTGACAACAGCAGTTGCATCATCTACATCATTCATTCCTCAACCAGTAATCAGCAGGCTTTGCTATTTCCCATACTGCTTTATGTCAATCCTTTTATGTAAATTAACAACTGCTACTTGCTTATGGATCATGGGTTCAAGCTATTGAAAAGAATCTTCTCTGCTGTCTGGTAAGGTTGTGTACGCTTGACAGTCCACAGTGGCAAAAGCCTACTGTCTTTCAGATACTCTTGAATTAACTAAGAGAATCACATAATGATAAAGACAACACTTTCAACCGTCTGGATCCAACCACAACAAAATATTAGTCTCAAAACATGCAAAAAGTCAAGGTAGGTATCAATATCAAAATTGACAAATCAGAAACCATACAAGACTAAAGCAACTATATTCCCTTTGGAATAACAAATGAACATTGGTTACCAAAAGAATTTACCAAAAGTGACTAAAACTTAAAGCTTATCATAAAAGTTATGTACCTGTGTTCTGATCCTCTATGCATTGGAACATAGTCTCCAAGCAATGCCTGTGCTGTGCCATGATTGTTTCATTATCAGGCATGAAAGAGAAGTTCCTAATGATGTTAGAAGCAGCAACGGCACACTGTTGCTTTTCTGCACGACCTTCTTCATCCAGGTTAAACAAGCCATCATCTTCAAACCACCAGTCTATTGACCGATGTTTTTTCCCACTAGATGCCTCCATATTAGATGAACTTTTATCACTGCAATAGAAACTATCAAATTCAATCCAAACATCATAGTAAAGAGATATATAAGGGTGCCTGAAATGAGAAGTTGGCCATGCGAATGTCATTCTAACACACCCAGGATGGGAAGTGGTATCAAGACCGCTCGCCGCTTCAAACTCGTTTCCAAAACCTGTAACCACTGAATTTGCACCCAATGTTCTCACTCGTGCAAGCTTTGTATAGTCTCGAGGAAAAGCAATGTCACGCCAATCATCAACCTTACATGCATGGATGACATGACAACCTTAATGTGAGTATAACACTAAAAACATAAGGTTTCAAAACAAAATGAAAAAAACTTAAAATACAAATGATCTTCATGATTTGTAGAAAAACAAGTGTTCTCATCCATATGCTTAAACGAGTTCTTAACCATGATAAAAATTAAAGGCTGCAAGCAGCTTAAAGCTGGCATCACTTTTGGTGATTAAAACAACAAAGAAAATAGTTAGAAATTAGAACCACATAGCACCAATCTAGGAAGGACAGCTGCTATTCTATCAGATCTCCAAATACATGGCATGCAACAAACTTACCTCCATAGAAATTAAATATTTTAAAATATTAAACAAAATAAATACAACAAACAAAAAAATACGAGCACCTACAACTTGAAGGAGAGCATCCAGCAGTCCAGGTATCTTAGCGAGCGCTGTTGAGTCTCTTCGTAGATCATCCTTTTCTTTAAAAGAAAGCAGGGTAAGTGTGTTCAATGCCCATGTCAGCTCACTCTTCAAGCCACTTTGCAACGCCAAGACAATTCTTTTATTGTTTTGATCTGTAAAAATATATTCAGTACAATAACCAAGTAAAGGAAACATAAGCTCCCTATCTATGCAAACACCATTTCATGCTTACTCAATGGACATCACAGTGAAACATCATAAAAGAAAAAGGGAAAGAAGGTTCCAGTTGACTCATTGGTCGTTTATAGCTCTTAGATGCACATCACTCTCATGATGAATCTCGTTACTCCCTTTTTCTCTTAGACTCATAGGTCCAAAAGGCCCCAGAAACATTTTGAGATTGGCTACCTCCCACCATCATGCTCTGTTCAGGGCAATCTGTCAGATTAAAAACCATCAAATCTCTGTTTATCATTTCTAATAAAGTTCTTTTTATGCCTTGCTCCACCTCTCCTAAATCACTATCCTGATACATTGTCTCCAGTGCCCAACATTCTGATCCAAACCACGCATGATTGACCTTTGGTTTGGGCTCACTTTATGTGATGAACCAAATATAACATTGCTAAATGAAACTAATGATTTAAGTAAATTATGCAGAATACATGTCAGCCGGTGGCTACCACAATCTATCACAAGTTTATTGTTTTCTGTTAGAACCAACTAAACATGGTTGATTCAACTTCCTCCTGTCCAGTTTATCACATTAATTTAACTTCCTATGTTGAATAGGTTTTCAAAAGGCCCTATCCAGTAGCTCGTCCCCAGAGGACTCACGTGGAAGAATAGGCGTGCCATAGTTACCTAAACCAACGAGAATTTTTCGGTCGATTAAAAGTTCTGCTGGAACACAATCTTGTAGCTCACGATTTGTAGAGTTAATACTATCAACAATCCAAAAAACGATATTTTCAACGAAAGCGAAAAGAAAAGAAGAAAAAGAAGCTTCTTTAAGCAAAAATATGCTACTCAATACCATAAAAGTGATTCAATCTTCTATATAAAGCGGGGGAGAGGAAAGGGAAATCATTCTCCGTTATCAAATATGTAGACTTAATACCATCAGAGATTCAAAGAACGATACATTCGGCAAAAAAAAATCAGAAAAAGGAACATCTTTGAGCCAACATTCTGAGTCCAGAGGGACGGCGAGAGCAGGGAGATGAAGAGGAAGGGGAATCTGCAGGCTAACCGGCGAAGGACGTCGGTACGTGGAGAGAAGGACCAAGGAGTGATGCCGTAGAATTGGCATCGCCTGCGGCAGCGAAGGAAGCGGAGCTGGCGGCAGCGGCGGCGGCAGCAGCAGCAGCGGCGGCGGCAGCAGCGGCCGCCGTGCTTCCGAACGGGCGTCCGCGCTTGGCGGGCGTGGTGGAGGAGCCGGGCGACTTGCCGGCTTCCCTCTTCTGCATCTCAACTCGCCGTCCCTCCCTGCCCTGTTCGCCTAAGAAGAGACTGGGCGGTTTGTGGGCTAACGAGGGCGAAGTTAATGCTACCCTCGTGGGCTTCCAAGGCCCGTAAAGGCCGAAATCGGATCTGGCCTGTGCTGTCCGAAGCTGATCCGACAAATTAGCAGGTCTAAATTTCTTGACCCGATCCGATCCGTTAATTGCTTCTATTTCTCGTGCTCCTTTTCCTTCCTCCTGCTTTTGAAAGTTCCAAGTCGAGATCAGACGGCCCTCACTTGAGTTGATCGACGATCTTATTCTTTGATTTGGGAATCTGTAAGTGGAAGCACTGACGAGCATCGAACCGAAAGAGTGGAGGGGATGGAATAGTACATATTCCTCTCATAATGCTACGAAATATTTTTATTGGTCTGCCGCATTATATGGTCCATAAAAGGTGATCAGATAGATGCGAAATTAACGATCTCTTGTTCACTAAAAGAAGAATAGAACTGATAATTAATGATTGAGGAATCATAACAATTATTTTCTTTTTTTTTAGGTATTTGGATAAATCCGAGAAGGAAAATAAGTATACGAGTGTGATTGGAATTTCATTTTTTTCTTTTTTTTCTGGGACTGGACATATATAATTCTCCATATATACAAAATGATGCTTTGACGTTAGTTAATTTACTACTCTTCTTTTCTACATTCCCCGACAAAGAAGTTCATCAAAGAAGTTCTCGTCGCAATATTGGGAATATATTTTTATTACGATCTTTATCGACTAAATTAATTGATATGTTCAAAAATATATCGAAAGAAACGATAAACGATAGAGACGAATCGAGTCTCAAAATATTACGATCTTTATCGACTAAATTAATTGATATATTCAAAAATATATCGAATGAGATTTCGGTCTTTTCCAGTCAGAACATCGTCTCCTAGCTAGCGTCCGAGCTCTCTCACATCTACCCATGGCGGCGTCTGAGGTCGTCGGCAAGCGCCAAGCTTACTACAAGGGAAGAATCACGGCCTTTGTCATCCTCTCGTGCACTGTCGCGGCCACCGGCGGAATCCTCTTCGGCTACGACCTTGGCATCTCAGGTTCTGCTCTCGCGCTGGCTCTCGGTGATCGATCGTCGTATGCTTCACGTCTTGAATGTGAGGGTTTCCCAGGTGGGGTGACTTCCATGGAGCCGTTCCTGAAGAAGTTCTTCCCGGACGTGTACGCCGAGATGCATGAGAAGAACTCTCACGCCACCAGCAACTACTGCAAGTTCGACAGCCAGCTCCTGAGCACCTTCACGTCCTCCTTGTACGTCGCTGGCCTCTTCGCTTCCCTGTGCGCGTCGTGGGTGACGCAGGCTTTCGGTCGCCGGACGTCCATGCTGCTCGGCGGCGCCTTCTTCATGGCGGGAGCTGTTCTTGGAGCCCTGGCCATCAACGTGTACATGCTCATCTTAGGCCGCGTCCTGCTCGGCATCGGCGTCGGTTTCACCAATCAGGTACACGACCCATCTATCGCTATGTTATCTCTTCTACGACTGCTGCTCCTTTGTTTACCATTGCTTGCAGTCCGTCCCTCTATACCTATCGGAAATGGCTCCACCAGAACACCGAGGTGCAATAAACAACGGGTTTTTCTTCTTCGTCGGATTGGGAACACTTTCTGCCAACCTGATCAACTATGGAACTCAGAAGATCCATTCTGGTTGGGGATGGAGAATCTCCATTGGGTTGGCTGTACTTCCGGCCACAATCTTGGCACTCGGCACGCTCTTCCTTCCTGAGACGCCAACCAGTCTGATTCAACACACCGATTCCGTCCACAAGGCGACGGCGACGCTCCGGAAGATACGAGGCACGGATGACGTGCAAGCCGAGCTAGACCACCTAATCGCCGCAGGGGAAATCTCCAAAGCAGCGCAGCACCCTCTTCGCACCATCATGCGGCGCAAGTACCGACCTCAGCTTGTGATGGCCATCTTGATTCCGTTCTTCAAGCATATGACAGGGATCGCCGCCATAACCTTCTACTCTCCGGTCATCTTTCGATCCATGGGTCTCGGAGAGAGCTCCTCTCTACTGTCGGCTGTCATCACAGGGGTCATCGACGTGGGATTCATCCTCATAGCCATGACGGTGGTCGACAGAGTGGGCCGGCGCACTCTGTTCATCGTGGGAGGAGTTCAGATGTTGGCGACGCACGTGACGGTGGGAGGGATACTGGCAAAGCAGCTCGGGGATCACGGAGGAGTCGGCAAAGGCTCCGCGTACATGGTCTTGGCCTTGGTGTGCGTATATGTTGCGGGTTTTGGGTTGTCTTGGGGGCCATTAGCGTGGCTAGTGCCGACCGAGATATTTCCGCTGGAGATCAGATCGGTAGGGCAAAGTATCGTGGTGGCGGTGGTGCTCCTGTTGGCCTCCGTCGTCGGCCAGACCTTGCTGCCCATGCTTTGCCATCTCAGGTCCGGCGTATTCTTCTTCTTTGGAGGGTGGACTTTGATCATGACCGTGTTCGTCATATTATTCGTTCCGGAGACGAAGAACTTGCCTATGGAGAAAATGGATCAGATATGGAGGGAGCACTGGTTTTGGAAGAAGGTCGTGGGGGAAGAAGAAGGAGGAGAAGAGGAGGAGACGAAGGACACTGTTCCGAATGATATGATGATATGAATAGATAGAGGTAATGAGCTTACTCAGATGTAAAGACGTAACCAGTCATAATATTTTCAGCAATAAAAAAACACTATACCAATAATTTTTTTTACTGTGTCACAGTATTTTTATACATAATAGTTTTTTTTTCTAAAAATACTATTATAAAAAATATTATAAATGCAATATTTTTTATAAAATTTATATAAAGTATAATGTATTATACTAATTTTCTGGTAGTATTAAAAATACTATAACATAGTATAAAATTTTATCTTTTGAATCGGTCTATGAGAAAATAAAAAAAAGGGTATTTCAGGTATTAAAAAATGGTTTGAAAATTCTAAAAATGAGACACGCTTTGCGAGAAAAACGAAAAATGATTTTTTTTTTCGTGAATTCGGTCAATTACTATACGTCTTTCAAGAATTAATTAATTAACAAATTGATTGTTTATTTCGTTCATTAATATTATTTTTAATGGTAGTAATATAATTAGAATGGTATTATTATTAATGGTACCATTATTTCTATTATTAATGGGATAACAGAGGGCGTGGTCTCCTCCCGATCGTTCCCGTATCTCTCGTCGCCTTCCGGAACCCAGGAGGGGAGGAAGGAAGAGAAGGGAAGGGATCAGTGTTCGCGCGATTAACCTCGTTCTTCCTTCAACCAGCCATGAATCCCGAGTAGTGAGTCAATCTCCCCGTCTGTTTTTGCCTTTCTTCGGTATCTGTTAGACTTGCATGGATTTCTCGACGCGTCTTCCCTCTCGATTTGATCTCGTGTCGGCTGTTTGATGGGGGGATCTGCGGCTTTAGGCCCATTTCATTCTTTGCACATTGGGCGCGGCGCGGGTATGTTGTTCGCTTGGGATCTTGATGCTTTTCTTTGTTTTGGATCGAGAAGGAACGTGAGCCCTGCTCCAGATCTGATGATCTGAACGAAGATTCTGCTTGTGCAGCGTAATGGAGCGGAGCTGATTAGTCTTTTTCTTTCTTTTGCGTTGATTTGCTTGCGAATGAACGTACCCAATCGGTACCCGTTGAATGAATCAAACTTATTTTACAAAACGATCAACTTTAATTAAAAAGGTGATATTTTGAACATTAAGAAGCAGGAAAATAGAGGTACGAGTGGTTCTACCGAGTAGATGTTGAGGGGTCGTTCTCTTTCAGGGCAGCTTTACGGCAGTTATTGCTGTCCAACTTTAGTACCTCACTACGTTGGAAAGGAATGATGCAATTACAGGTTGTCTTGGTTTGAAATATTCATAAATGTGGTCCATCCACAGCATATCTTTCTTTCTGCCCTTCGGCTTGTGTTGGGTTCTTTTGCACGAACATGTTTCCTCTTTCATCCTCCTTGTTATTTTCTTTTCAAAATTGGATGCAAAAAGTACAAATGGATCCTTATGATCATGCATTATCTTTTCGAGAGCATTCAAAAACTTTAATCTTGGTTCCTGTTGTCAAATATTGTGTCCCATCGGTATCTTAGAGTTTCTTGTAAATTTAGAAAGAAAGGATTCTCATAGTCGTTCATATTTTGTACGAGTTGGCTTGGGGATCTTTTCAATGGCCTGTGCAGGTTTCCAGCTGAGATAGCAAACTAGTTAGATATACACACGCTAGGCAAATTACAAAGTCGTGGTTAAACGGTTTGTTCTTCATGAGTTGTACGTCATCTCGCTTGATATAACATATTGATTTTGTAATTATTTTGTATAAAAATGAAAACTTAAATCAGTCCTCTTCAAGGAAATGTAATGGTGTTTTAGAATGCTTAGAGCTGCTTTAGTAAGTGTTCCTATGGCCTTAGAAGCTGGAGAAAAAGAAGTCCCTTGTAGTGAGAAGCAATTACCTGAAGAGCTTAACTTTGTGCCTTCTTCTTCTTGCAGTGACTACTTGTTCAAACTTCTGCTTATTGGTGACTCTGGTGTTGGCAAATCATGTCTCCTTTTAAGATTTGCGGTGAGTGCTTGACTTGTGTTTATATAATTCTATATTTATCTGGAATTTGTTATAAGAAGTGAAAAATGTGGTGATTGTCCTTATTCATTAAGGATGACATTTGTGCATAAGATAGCAGAGAATCTTAGGGAGCCTTGATCTTGTTTGCATTATGTTGCAAAATGTACAAGGTTTTGCTTGCCTACTTTCTCTGGCTTTACATATCAACATGAATGCCAGACATTCTATAGATGGAATTGATCTTTCTGTGGGAAGGTTTTGTAGTTTCAACAGCATCCTCCTAGGGGTTTGCTGCTAATGACATATCTTCTTAAATTAAAAAATATTTGATTTTTAATCTTTTACTTGGTGGTCTACGGCTGACGGCAAAGGAAACTGTGTTGATGTCACGACAGTTTATATTCCATCATGTTTCTTTCTTGATTCTAATCTTTTTCTTAATTAGTTTATTTACACCAACAATAACCTGAGATTTCTGTTTTTAGTTAATAGCTTGTAACGTTTGCTTTTGTTGATCAGGATGATTCATATCTGGACAGTTACATCAGCACCATCGGAGTAGATTTTGTGAGTTGCTTATCTTTAGACATGACTTTGTTAGCATGAAGAATTTAGTCTCATCTGCTCTTGGTATTTGTAGAAAATACGCACTGTGGAGCTGGATGGGAAGACCGTTAAGCTTCAGATTGTGAGTTTTCTCGAACTCAGTGTATCAATGCTGGTTACATGAAGTATACTTATTTTTTTGCTACTAATAGTTGTTGGAGAAGATTGGCAGTCCGTATTTTTAATGTATAATTAGTATTATGGAAAAAAAACTTTTTACAACGACTAATTAATGTTTGTCTTTTTAAGTTAAACAGAGGATTATGTTGGTCCTACAAACACGTTAGCCTACTGTAGGAACCTAATTTTGTTCACTAAGGATGATTAAAAATAGAACATAAATTAGGAAAAGAAAATAAACCACAGGTTAATGAACTAAATGCTATTTGTAATTCCTAAATATCATAAAGGAGTAAGCTCCATTAACAATAACATAATATCCTGTGAAAGCAGCAAATGAGGACTTGTCATTACATCAAAAGATAGCTTCCTGTTATGACACGGCTGAAACTCTACTTTGACTGCAAGAGTCATGTAGTTAGTACTTTATGTTCTATTAGTGCAAATTGGTTTTGATAGCTTTTTATGTGTATAAATGTTGGTCCCTATAAATTATTTCATGAATACTATTGGAAGTTCTATTTTTATCTATCAAAAACCATCTAATTATTTTGTTATAGTGGGACACTGCTGGTCAAGAACGCTTCAGAACAATTACTAGCAGCTATTATCGAGGAGCTCATGGAATTATTGTAAGTTGTATTACCATACATCCGTGTAACTTGTCTCGTATATGCTGAGGAAACAAGAGTCTATGTTTAGGGTGGAGGCACTTCCAATTGGAAGTACCTATCAACACTTAGTTCTTTTCCTGTGGTATTTCATACTCCTTACCAACTGATGCACAGGAGACATGATCCACAGCCTCCTATCAACCACTCAAAGGTCCTTGAAATCACAGGAAGATTGATATTAATCACAATCAGAAAGAAAAGGATTTTTTTTGTATAACAATTGCTGATCTTTGTTATCTTGTAGGTTGTTTATGATGTGACAGACCAGGAGAGCTTCAACAATGTCAAGCAGTGGTTGAATGAAATTGATCGTTATGCAAGTGAAAATGTCAACAAGCTTCTAGTTGGAAACAAGTGTGATCTTACAGCAGACAAAGTTGTGTCATATGAGACAGCCAAGGTGATTCTCTTGCTTATTATATGTTCATCATTCTTGGAACATATTAAAAGCACCATATATGTGAATTTTTCATATAGTTTAGTGACTTAGAAAACTATACATAAGGCAGGCTTTAGTATATAGTATGGACTTGTGAACCAGGTTGACCATGGTTTCTTTGTTGAAATTTCATTGTGATTCATGCATTATCTTTGTTCAATGGATGGTTTGTTAGGTGAATGAAACTCATTACCATCTAAAGTCTGCTCTGGCTCTTTTACTTTTCTCTAGTTGATTGATGATGAGAACAATGTACATTTCCGTCCAATTCTGTTATGTTAAAAATTCTCTACTGCCAGTCATTTCTGTTAGCATCTATCACTCTTATCATGACAATTTTTAAATCTGTTAGGACCAAGTCGGCACTAAGAGGAGGGAAGGGGGGGGGTGGGGGGGTGATGAATTAGTACTTTCGTAAAAGTTACGTTGATTCAAAAATCTCGTTCGATAAAAGCTCGTATCGGAAATGTGCTTAACTTGAGTGTGTTCGTAAACATAGTGAAAGTAATAAGCAAGTAAATCAGTTTGCAATATAAATGAAAAGCATGAAAGAAATGCAAACCGGGTATTATAGTGGTTTGGCAACTCTTTCTCCTTTTCATAGGTTCAGGAGATAATCTTTACACCCCTCAAGGTAACTCTCACACACCTCCCTTAGAACAACTTCTAAACTCAAGGAGGGAACTCAATCTTTTCAACACTTTTACAACTTAGAATTATTTCCCCTTTCTGCTTAATTCTTGTATCTCCATGCAGGCATAACTGAGGTATTTATAGACCCCAAATCACTTCAAAAATGGAACAAAAAAATGTCTCATCCCGGGTCCTGGCGGTACCATCGCCTGTGTTGGGCGATATTATTGCCTACAGCACTGACACTGGGCGGTACCATTGCCCAGTCTGGTGGTACCACCGCCTGATGCAGTCTTGAAGACTGTGTCTGGGCGGTACCACCGCCCAGTCTATGGGTCACTAAATGGGCCTTCCACTTGGCCCAAAACAGCCATAATTCGGGCCCAGTTGGCCCCTAATTGAGTTGGACTAATTACATTCGAGCCCAGTTGACTCCTAATTGAGTTGGACTAATTACATTCTAAACCAACCCAATTATAACTAAAACTATTTTGATCTAGACAATTATTACAAAGCATTAGTCACATGTTATTCGACATGTCATGGGTTCATCCGACTCATCGTCCTCTCCTTCGGCATATTGCCCAATCGGCATGTTGTCTTCTCGTAACATCCATCTCCTTTGCGCAATGTCCGATCTTCTTGGCGCAATGTCCGATCTTCTTGGCCCGATGCCTGAACTCATGGCACGAAGCCTTCTGCCGACACGTCGACCGATCTTCCAACTGGATGTCCAATCTCCTGACATGTTCCACTACGATCCAACATTGATTCTTTCTGTTTTAATTATCTCGAATGTCCAATCTCCTAACATGTTCTACTACGGCCCAACATTGATTCTTTCTACTTTAATTGTCTCTTCATGATCGAAGCTAGTCTTGCGTTACTCAAAACGCAGATTAGATAATAAACTCTATTAATTGATTTCATCATCAAAATCCGAGATTCAACAAAATCTTCCATGTCTAATTTTATGTACTGAAATAATATTATTACTCTCGTAGAACCTTCAACTATACTTTCACCAGGAACTCCTCTGGTTTTTTTTGGCGATCTGAGAGACCATTTTAATGGTTTTGTTTTCAATAATATAACTCTACAGTGTCTCAAATCTGATGCATATGTTGATCTTACTATTTTAGTTTAGACATCCATTTTCATTAGTCTTTTTGCTGCAGTCTCTCACATTCTGTGCCATGAAACATTGAGTGATATCTCACCCAGTGTCAACTTAATGTTAAGGCTCTTAAGATTAGAATCAATATATGTGAGAATGTGGTACTAAGGTTGGCTTGATTGGCCAGGTTGGATCAGCAAGTGAGCTATTTGTGAGAAAAATAAATCCAAAAAGAAAAAAAAAGAAGAAAATGTGAAATGAAAATAGGCACATATTCGGAAAATAATAGCTTGTATGTCTGATTCATTCTAGAGGGCTGAACTTGTAACATCGGTAGCCATCTGGGTTTGCCCATATACTCGAAGCTGAAATCCTGACAGGGTGGCCGCATGCTGGTTAGCGGACAGTCTGTTCAGGTTTGGTAGGCCCGAAACTCTTTCCACTTGATATTTCTGGGCCACATCAGGTTAAAGAAATAGCCTCACCTGAATCTTATCTTCCCATATCTTGTATGTCAAAACTCGATTTTTAACTGCTTAAGCAAAGGTTGAATCGAGAAATTCTTAGGCCTCAATCTTGGATTAAGAGAACGTTTAATTACTACAGATGCATAATTCAGTAGCTAGGTGTTTGATCACATTTCCTATGCTGCTTACCATGCTTGTATGTATTGCATTAGGCGTTTGCTGACGAAATTGGAATCCCATTCTTGGAGACTAGCGCTAAAAATGCGACCAATGTGGAGCAGGCGTTCATGGCCATGACTGCTGCTATCAAGAACAAGTGGGTGGCTTGTCGTAGTAAGATCTCTCTAAGCATACGGTAGTGTGCACATCCAAGTTGTTGATGAATGTGTTGTGCATGCATGGATGCAGGATGGCAAGTCAGCCCGGCATGAACGGCGCGAGGCCTCCTACTGTGCAAATCCGTGGACAACCTGTCAACCAGAAGACTACTACATGCTGCTCTTCGTAGGCTAGCCTCCTATGTCATCTTGCATCGCTACCCTTACTGCTAACTGTATTACCCAATTCTTTGATCGTTCTTTCTTCTCCCTCCCAATGCGTGTGTATAAATGATGATCAATATGAAATGAAAGCCTTTGGATTCCTTTTGCTTTACAAATCCTCCATGTGTGTGTGTCATGCGGGTGCTGCTATCAAATACCTGCTATGTGGTTGAGAAATGTATCACCAGCATGTTAAAGAGAAAATTATCTTACATGAGAGTTATTGATAGAATAATTGACTCATTAACAACTTACTTTTGAGCTTAAACCATCGGTCAAGAATGCTTACAACATTCTTGCAAAAGAAATTGCTGAAGCCACCTCTCAGCACTGTTAAGGCGATTTCTATTTTTTTCCAATTTCACAACATTAAATAACGTTCGAAGACACTCATACTTGAACTCAAACCTGAAAATTGTTACTTGCACGACAAGGCCTATATCAACCAATGTATATCTCAATGGACTGTATAGATTGATTGCTGTTGTCTCTATCTAAAAGAAGAGTAACAGGGATTCAAAAGCTACAAAACAGAGTGAGATGAAAAATAAAGACACATTACAAGTTCTCTTTACAATTTTACATGTTTTGGTCGACTCTCTATCCTAGTCTCTGTTGATTGCATAGTGCATACGTATCAAGTTGTCTTAAGCTGTCACAGTCTCGCAAGCACACCGGTTGCTAGCTGGGTGGAAAAAGAGTGCATGGCAAAGAGGAGGAAGAAGGCGAAGCATATGATCTCTCAAGCAACTCTCTTTGCTGCTTGTCTGCAACACAAAGAATGGATTCCATGCAGACCTCTTGAGCCAACGACGGAGGAGCTGGCTTGAAATCCTGCAATTTAGAGTACTCCACAATGAGGTGGTACATGTAATCGTATACCTGATCCATGTCCAGCTCCTGCATAAATGCCTGCCCCCTCTTCCCTATGGCTTCTGCCTGTTCATGGTCGATCCAATCACATGTCAGAAAATTTGCTGAAAAGCAAAAGAAAAGAACAGCAAAATCCTTGTTCTAAAGCATGATACTGTAGTAAGCTATCAGCAACTTATTCCTGTGGCTTGTTCTGCGTAAAGCCATCATGTCCTGAAGCATGATGATGTTGTGCGTAGAGCCATCAATAAATGAGCAAGATGCTGAAAACTAGAGGAGAAGATATTAACACCACCTTAGATGGATTCTGATTTCCCCATTCAACTGCAAACTTTATAGATTGGCACAAGTCAGTAGGACTGATGGGCCAGTAATTCTCTTTCGGAACAAGACCACGACTGAAGAAGTCCTCGTACTGTGGTTTGATGATCAATGCCAGGGATCCACATGCCATGATGTACTTCAAGCTCACCGACCATGCATAACCCTCAGCATATATCTTATAGCTGCAACAAGACATCAAGAAAGAAGCATTACCATCGAATTCTGCTGTATTAGGAGTTAAAATGGTGACCGCATACTAAAAGAATACAGTAATTGCTCACCGGTGGCTGCACTGGTTTGAGAGGCTAGATTTTTTAAAACCAGATCTTGATTCTTCGACCCAGTCCTGCATTTCAGGCCAAAATTGCATTCATGCCGTAAGGCCACTACTGCTGTAATCCCTCATGAACATTGGAACTGTTAACAGCAAGTCTAAGTCCCATACTTGGCGCATTATTTGTGCTCCACACATCTTAGAGTCATTGCAACTCATCAATGCCTCCCTTATGGGTGATTGAACATCAGGGTTGCCTTTCCAGTATGCAGTTCTTGCCCTTTTCCTCCACTTCATGGTTTGAGAACCGAGCTTGATGTTTTGAAACTCTTCATCCCAGGGTTTAATGTTTATTTCAGGCCTGCATGCACATTGGATTTGTAACTATGAGGAGCATCAAATAATGTCTAACCATGATCCACAAAAAACATCAGGTGTGATAAGGCATATTTTGGGTCCCAGCCACGTTACTGACCGGCGCTGCGCCACGTCCCCGCCAACTCCGCGCGACCACTTCCACGCGCCAAAAAGGATCCGTACCAAGGCACTCCTCGGTACATCCCGTCCCGGAAAGCTCAGGATGGCGCCGTATGGCACTGTTCCGTGCATTCCGGGACGACGATCGCACAAAGGTACCACCTCGCCCCTCGGTGCGGCCACCCCCCAAGGCGCGACCATCCCGACCGAGAGACGCCCTCCCGAAGATGACGACAGCACCCCGACCGAGAGGCGCCTTCCGTCCCTGATCGACATCTGGTAGGGGGGAGGGGAAAAGGAGAGGGAGAGAACCAAGCATTAACTTAATCGTTGAGGCCTTCCCTCGGACGGACTCAGCATCTCGACCTACGGGTGTGAACAACCTCGACAACCCGTTCGACTAATCGTAGACTTCCGACATCGACCCGTGGACCAGGCCGTGCTGACTCATCAACCACGGTGCATCTGTTCACCAATAAGGTGGATGACGACAATCACACACTTACATATCGGAAGAAGCAGAGGCGCCCTCCCGAAGACGACGACAGCACCCCGACCGAGAGGCGCCTTCCCTCAGACGGACTCAGCATCATGACCTACGGGTGTGATCAACCTCGGCAACCCGTTCGACCAATCGTAGACTCCCAACATCAACCCGTGGACCAGGCCGTGTTGACTCATCAGCCACGGTGCATCTGTTCACCAACAAGGTGGATGGCGACAATCACACACTTACATATCGGAAGAAGCGGTGAGAGCCAATTCCAGATGGCTAAAGCATGGATGAAGTGGTGAGAATAAGATGGTGATTTTCGAGAATGACACAGTGAAAGTTGGTGGACTACTTTTCATTACATTTTTGGAGGAGAATATTACATAAAAGACGATATAAAAGCATATTCAGATTATGTAAACATGGGGAAAAAACTTACATCCTTTATAAAATAAATTCTGGACCAAGAAAAGCTTCCCCTCATTCTTCTTTTCATGTAGAAATACACATTTTGGCCTCGGAAGCCTTTTAAGGAGACGAATATAAACAAAAGTGTAGATTTCCAATTTCTCTAATAGAGGAAGAGGATTGAAAGATCAAGGGTGATACAATGACTTGCAGACTTATCTCATCTTCCTAGAACCTGAATCGATGGAAAGAGAAGCTTAACTGAAATCAGAGATTTTGGCTAGAATCTCTAGTTGCATGCATTAGTAACTCTCTTTTGCTTTCTGATTCGAGGCTATTCTTTTGGGATACTTCATAAGTTCATATAAGCCCTTTAAGAACTATATGGGCCAACGGCAACATTATCCGATTTCTCAAAAGAAGAACAAAAACATCTTCAGTTTTTTCTTCCATGGAAGCGTGCAAATGTCTCTTACCCAAACACGAACCTTTGGATATATCAAGTGACTGAAAAGAAAGATCGAAATCTGCTTCCAATGATTCTTTCGACATGTTCTTTCATTGGTGCATGTTATTTCAATTCAGTCAAAAACTTATGATTGGATAGTAAGAAAGGTCCATTTATATCTATAGCCACATATTGTTAAAGATATATATCTTTAACCATTCGATTCAGTGAGTTTTGAACTATTTATCTGTTATCAAAGGGATTATTTGGCTATTTGCACAATTTTTGTAAAAAAAGAAGCAACTTTATTTTATATACAGATTAAAATTATCATCTCTAGAGTTGTATAATGAATGACCTAATGAACTCTGTTCTTAGATAATTTAGGCTGCAGCAAAATCTAACTTCAATAGTCATATCACTTCACAGTCAAAAGTCCTTTTGCAATTGAATCTGAAGATCCAAACTCACTCTGTTGTTCAAACCATAAAGAAAAGCTGAGAAATCTAACTATCAATTAATTTGTTAGCAGGAACAACAGATTTGAAGAAAATAAAAAGTAAAAGGAAGCAGGAAAACATTTTCATGTGTGAATCTACCTATAAATTAATTTGTTAGATTCATGCAAAGATTTTAATATACACCACAGCAGATAGATAGACGATATCAGAGATCACAATGGAATCATGTAATCTAGGAGCATAATAAACGAGATGAAATTGGGAAATGGAGAATGCGAGTGTCTCACCAGCCCCAGAAGGACCAGTCTGGGAAGGGGATGTCAAGATGATCTCTGGTGGTGCAGATAGATAGACGATATCAGAGATCACAATGGAATCATGTAATCTAGGAGCATAATAAACGAGATGAAATTGGGAAATGGAGAATGCGAGTGTCTCACCAGCCCCAGAAGGACCAGTCTGGGAAGGGGATGTCAAGATGATCTCTGGTGGTGCAGTAGCGGAAGAGCGGCGGCGGTGGCGGCAAATGACTGCCATCGGCGCCACCGTTGCCGGGACAGTACTCGGACCGATTAACGGAGGGCCGGTCCATGCAATCAAACATGAGGTCGACGTCGGGGACCATGCCGGGGTACCTCCGCAGGAGATGCAGCAGGCCCCAGATGGTGAACAAGGCCCTGCTCTGCACGCAGGCGTAGTAAAGGTCCACGAAAAGGCGCTTCCCCTCCAAGATCACCACGCGCATCGCGGCGTGTCTGCCCGCCTCGGCCACCATCGCAGGCGAGATGCGGGACCGCCGCCACGGCTGCAGGTCGCGGTGGATCCACCGGAAGAAGGACGGGCAAGGCCGCCGCGGCTTCGGCATGGTGGGGGGCGGAATGCGCCTGCGAGGGCAGGAGAGGAAGTGGCAGCGGAAGACGGCGAGGGGGCGCAGTTGCTGCTTGACGCGGGGGAAGAGGTGCCATGGCGTGGGGTCCAGGTTGTGGCCCGCGACGGTCTTGGTCCGAGACGCGATGCCTTCCGCCGCCTACAGTGGCAATGTTGTTATTATTCGAATCAGACATATGGTTTCTTATCGAGAGGAAAAGAGAGAAGAAGAAGACGAACACCATGTGGAAGCAGAGGAGGAGGGAGGAGGAGAGAGCAAGGAGGGCTAAGCGGGAGGAGCAGGGGTGAAAGGAGAAGCGGAGGCGGCCGGTGCTTCTGCGAGAAGTGGAAGGGCTACGCGGCAATGGTGTGGCCATGTCTGTCTGTCTCTCTCTCTCTCTCTCTCTCGCTTTCTCCCTGTGCGTGTGTGAGAGATCCGAAAGAGGGGCCTCTTCCTCCTCCTCGCTCCTTGCTTTGCCTTCCACGTGGCTGCAATCGGTTGGCTGCATGCACACGGGAAGCGCCAGAGACGGTATGGAAGCAGCGACGAACGGAGAGGTAAACGTGCCTCGCCTTCCGTTCTCTGTTTGCATTTGCATTTGCATTGCATGGAACGGAGCTCCTGTTAATGCGTTGGGGCAAAGGACAGACGAACGGGGGAACCGATCAAACGTGACTCACCTTCCATTCTTCCTTCCTTTGCCTCTTCTCCCCCGCGTCCTCGTGCGACCCGGATCATCTACTCTCTCTATCTCTCTCTATTCTGTTGGGTTCGACGAGGAAGTGGTGGTGCAGGGATCTCTCTACTCTAATCATTCAGGCTCCTATGATCCTCCAGGTTTATATTGTGACAACATCGTCTATTTCGAGAAGAGGGAACGACGACTGCTTTGGGGGTTCGGTCGGTAATTTCGTCGAACGACTCTCGGGTCGTGGCCATTGCTTAGCCCTCCGCCATCAGGAATCAACCAGCAGCTGCTTAGCCCGCGATCCATCCATGACATGCCACCAGTCAAACGGTTCTGTTCTTATTAATTCCTTGATGACTTCGCCATGCGATGACCCGATGAAGCCACATTGATAGTCAACACCCTGGCCACTGTTATGCCAAGTGGTGGTGCCTTACTCGATCAAAAGGCCAGCGGATGTAAGCCTGTGCGTCACCACTAGGTTGGCTATAGATATGAGACTTCATGTCTAAGTTTCCAATGCGATATATGTACAGAGAGATCAAGACAATCACCGATCCGTCCGACCATGGAATTGTGGCTGCTCATCTTCCTCTCCGTCACCTTGGCCACGCTGCTCCTCCTCCTCCTCGACCGTGAAGTCAAGATTAGGAGGCTCCCTCCCGGCCCGCCGTCCGTGCCGATCCTCGGCAACCTCCTGTGGCTCCGCCGGTCCCTCCGAGAGATCGAGGACATCCTGCGGGAGCTCCACACTCGGTACGGCCCCGTCGTCACGCTTCACATCGGCTCCCGCGCCACCATCTTCATCGCGGACCGCACCATCGCCCACAAGGCGCTCGTCGAGCACGGCGCTGCCTTCTCCGACCGACCCGCCCAGCTGCCGGCCGTCGGCTTCCTCAGCGCGAGCCAGCACAACATCTCCACCGCCGCCTATGGCCCCATCTGGCGCCTCCTCCGCCGCAACCTCTCCTCGGAGATCCTCCATCACTCCCGCATCAAGCTCTACGCTGGCGGCCGCGCGTGGGTCCTCGGTGTTCTCATCCAACACCTCCGATCCCAGGCCGATGCCCACCACGGCGTGGTCGTCGCCATGGAGAGCTTCCAGTTCGCTATGTTCTGCTTGCTCGTCCTAATGTGCTTCGGGGAGAAATTAGACGAGAAGGCCATCAAGAATGTCGAGCAGGCGCAGCGGAGCCTCCTCCTCTACAGCAGAAAACTCAGCGTGCTGGCCTTTGTTCCACGCATCTCCAGGCACATCTTCCGCAATCGATTGAAGACGGCCTTGGAGATGAGGGAAAGACAGGGACAGCTATATCTTCCCCTGATCGAAGCCCGAAAGGAGTACAAGCAGCAGCAGCCACAGCCACCAAACGAAAAAGAAAGGTTCGTGTACTCCTACGTGGATTCCCTACTCGAGATCGAGCTCCCGGAGGAAGGGGGAAGGAAGCTCTCGGACGACGAGATGGTGACCCTCTGCTCGGAGTTCCTGAACGCGGGCACGGACACGACATCGACCGCGTTGCAGTGGATCATGGCGAACCTGGTGAAGCACCAAGACATACAAGAGAAGCTGCGGGACGAGATCGACGGGGCCACCGACGGGAGGGACGAGGAGGAGATCAAGGAGGAGGACCTGCAGAGGATGCCATACCTGAAGGCGGTGATACTGGAAGGGCTGCGGCGGCACCCGCCGGGCCACTTCGTCCTGAGCCACGCGGTGACGGAGGACGTGGACCTGTGCGGGTACCTGATGCCCAAGGGAACAGCGGTCAACTTCTGCGTGGCGGAGATGAATTGGGACGGGAAGGTGTGGGAGGAGCCGATGGAGTTCAAGCCGGAGAGGTTCCTGAGCGGCGGCGGGGGAGCGGCGGTGGACATCACGGGGAGCAGGGAGATCAAGATGATGCCATTCGGGGTGGGGAGGCGCATATGCCCGGGGCTGGGGCTGGCCATGCTCCACCTCGAGTACTTTGTGGCCAACCTGGTGAGGGAGTTCGAGTGGAAGAGAGTGGAGGGCGAGGAGGTTGACATGACCGAGAAGCTGGAGTTCACCGTCGTCATGAAGAATCCTCTGAGAGCTCGTATCATCCCTAGAAGAAGGAAGATTTGAGATGATAGACTTCGAATAATAGAAAACGGTATAGAAATGCATGCTTCATTCACCATCGATCTCAGTTCATGTACCACACAAATTACCAAACAGTAATTGAACCGTCAACTTTGTGGCTTTTGATATAAACAACTTTATGTCGTGGCCTCGGGGTCGGCACGGTTTGGTTCGGGTCCAAATGGTCAGGGATCTTGTTCAGGATCCCTTGGGGGTTGCTGGCGTGGCCGATCGAATGCGTCGGATCGCGTCGGCGCGCCTCGCGGGGAGGGGTTCCTCTCCTCATTCTCGTGAAAAAGTGGCTGCGTCCTCCCACCTGCACACAGGTCGGGTCAGTAACTCGGCCCGACCCCTCCGACGATCAAGTTAGTAAGTGGAGTTAAAGGGTGTGTCCCCCTCCCTTCTTTCCCTTAGCGCGGGGTTTTTATAGAGCAGCTTACTGTTCCTGATGTGCCTGTTTTGCAGGGAGCAGGATCGTATTCCTGAAAACGTCTGACTACAGTGTTGGCGTGGCATGAGAGGTCGGGTCTGAGCCGGGCGTTATTGTGCCTCGGTCGGCGTTTCGGACTGTTTGACCAGGTGCTGTCAGGTCCAACGAGGCACGGGACGTCATCTGAGGTGGCTGATGTAAGCCTTAATCCTATCACCATTATTATCCGTATCATATTCCCCCCCCCCCCCCCCCGAAGAAAAACCC
>LVTN01000412.1:115197-177476 GCA_001649415.1 Musa itinerans
CGATGGGCGGCGCGCGTGATTGACAACACCGCCTCGGTCCTAAGCGACGAGGAGCGCAGGGATCTTCGACGACTCAAGGAGATTCTTCCAGCCTCCCGGGTTATCCGGAAGATGACCGAGGCGTGGCTGGTCGAGGCGGGTCTTAGCCTGTCGCCTCGAGGTATGGCGGTAGTGGGTAGTGTTAGGGTTTTTCAGAAGATTGTGTTTTTGTTGTTTTAACCGACGCGGGTGTTTTCTGCAGAGATGGTGAACCTCGACGCCGTGCGTGGGGGGCGTTCCTCGTCAGCCACGTCGCCGCGCCCCTCGCCCGAGCCGGTGGCTGGCTCGGAAGCAGTGCCGGTAGACATTGAGACTGCTCGCCCTCGGAAAAAAGCCAAGACTGTTGTCCAGAAGAAGCCGGATCCGTCGGCGACTCGGCCCGGTGAGGTCGTTGTTGAACCGGCAGCGTGCGGTCGGCGACGGGTCCCTGGTCGGGGTGAGGCCGGCCCGAGTAATGAGAGGGTCGGGAAGGCACCTCGAGAACCATCCATCTGCGACCTGTGTCGCATCCCGACGGGAGCGCCAGACGAACCTTACCAAGCTCAGGTGATGAGCGGGTTTTCGAAGGGGCAGCCGTCCGACCCGCTGGTGGCCCGATGGGACGGTCTGACCCGCGGGACCCGGGTATGAGTCGATGGGGAGGCTGCAGCCTTCTTCGTCCGTGGCGGGCTTCATCCCGATATGGCACGGGACATATACACCACGCCCTCGGGGGCTTTGCTCGGCAAGTCTGCTAAGTCGTTCCTGTGGGTAAGTATCTCACCATCGGGCCCATATTTCCACCCGAACGATAGTTATTCTGACTCTTCTTCTCGTAGAGCCAACATTATACCATAGCGTTGATGGATCGCGTACGTGACGCGGGTCAGTGCCTCGACATTTTGAGCGACCGCAACGCCAATCTGCTCAGGCAGATTGAGGAGGTCCGTGCGGCGGCGGGCCCGGAGGCAGTTGCGGTGGTCGAGCAGCGTGTCTCGGAGCTGGACGCAGAGGTGTCGCGGCTCAAATCCGAGGCAGCGGCTGCCGAACAGCGTACCTCGGCGCTAGAGGTGGAGGCCCTGCGCCTTAAGTCCGAGGCTAAAGCGACCGAGGAACAAAATAATGAGCTGCAGAAGCACTTGAGGGTGACCCGAACCGAGTCGCGTCTCGCCCGGAGCGAAGCGGCCACCCTTAGCAAAAAGCTGGAGGGGGCGGTCGCCGAGGCAAAGGGGGCCATCGAGGCCTTGGTCGCTGAAGCAGAACAACGGCAGGAGAAAAATAAGAAGTTGATTGAGGACTACAAACAGTCCCCAGGGTTCCAGCTCGGCCTTGTACGGTCGGGGCAGGTTACCTATGAATATGGGTATCGTATTGCCCTGGCCCGATTCATGGCGCGCCACCTCGGACTGGAGGTGGAAGTCAACCCCTTCGCCTCCTACCCCGAAGACCAGAGCGTCGACATGCCCGAGGAGGTTCCCTTCGACGACAGTCCCGACGCTCCCGAGAAATAATATAATTTTGTATTTTCTTTCTATCTTTTTGGTTGGGTTTTAGAACAACGGTCGGAGAAAAATAAGAAGCTGATTGAGGACTACAAACAGTCCCCGGGGTTCCAGCTCGGCCTTGTACGGTCGGGGCAGGTTACCTATGAATATGGGTACCGTACTGCCCTGGCCCGATTCATGGCGCGCCACCCCGGACTGGAGGTGGAAGTCGCGTCTCACCCGGAGCGAAGCGGCCACCCTTAGCAAAAAGCTGGAGGGGGCGGTCGCCGAGGCAAAGGGGGCCATCGAGGCCTTGGTCGCTGAAGCAGAACAACGGCAGGAGAAAAATAAGAAGTTGATTGAGGACTACAAACAGTCCCCAGGGTTCCAGCTCGGCCTTGTACGGTCGGGGCAGACAACTCCGACTTACATGCTCATCTTCGTCAAAGTCTTCTTGAACCTCAATCATCATCGAAGCACCTGATCGCACTCACATTGACTTTTAGGAGGCCTCCAACATCATTTTCGTGACACCTCATGTTTCTAGGAGGCCTCCAACATCACTTTCGTGACACTTCATTGGTTCTATGCACGTGTAGTCGAATCATGTTAGATTGATTTGAACATTAATCATATTTTTTTCCTATTAGATATTATGTTATGGATACTTGATTTATAATTAATAATTATTTTTTAAAAAAATAAAATTATTCATTAGTATCATAAAAATATAGCATAGAAGAAGACAAAAGTGTCCAATCAAAATTATTTCCCCAAGATGAAGTTCACCCCAACTTAACTAGTTTATGTGTAAAAGCAATTATCCACGTACATCTAGCATGATTATTTTAGGAGGATGTGGTTTTTTTTATATAATTTTAGTTGCAATAATCTGGTGGGATTTAAGGAAAAAATTTTAATTCTTTATTATCCTCTATCTATAATCACTGCTTAATTAACCACCTCTCAGATTGTAGTTTGTGCCATGTACATAATCTCTTTTTTGTGGCATTGCCAACGTTTGTTAGGCAGTGATTTATTTGTCTAATCTGTAAATTGCTGATTTCTGTAAAATATCCAGATCGAACACTCAATTGTATTGAAATAGGATATTCTTAAATAAGGTCAAGGAACTGAAATAAAAATCTCCGGAAGCCAAAGCCAGACTCTTATATTTCAGGTCATGGAGCGTGAACCTGTGATACACACGGATTGGAAGAGGTCTATGACAGCTTTTGTTTTAAATGTACAGATTCATTGTGAGAATAGACACAATGTTGCCAGGATTCTCACAACCACCAATTTGAATCTTAATTGCTTAATATTGAAGTCGGTATCTGGCTGAAGACACTTGGCATGGACTTTTGTACATTGACAAGTGTGAACCTTTCTAGTTTCTATCTTTATGATCATCTTCAAAAACTTGCTATTTCCTAAATATTTATCTTACATTATGGGCTGTCTCTCCTCCTTTTTGTCCCTGACAAGGTTTATCGTGCTTCTGTTTTTTCGTTCCATTAGGTAATGAGCTCCTTGATTCTGCCTTTATATATGTTCCATAAGGTTTTAAATCATGTGGCACATGTATTCCCTAATGGAGGATTAGGACGAAACCATCTTATTCCTATTAATGTTTAGTTCTGTGAGAACAGGGACTAACGTCTCATCAACCTGCGCCGGTGCCTTTGTTTCAGTCGACAGTTACAAAGTTACTTTCCTTGCGGCCTAAACCTTGACTGCTCTTTTGTTTCTTTATTTTGCCCATCGGATCCCTCATCGAAGGTCGACATCACCGACGACCCCACCTCCTCCCGCATGATGCTCCGTATCTCCGTCATCGAGGGCCTCGAGGTTGGTTGCTCCCCCACGCAGGATGCGGCGATCGCCGCCATAGCTGCCGCCTCCGCCTCGTCGTACTCGCCACCCAACCTGGGATCCACCACCTCCGCCACCCCACTACTCCCCGCGCCCCGCAGCCGCGGCGCCATCGCCGCCGCCAGCGTCATTCCGCCCTCCGATCCGACGGCTGGGCGTCCCGTTAGGAGTTCCAGGAGGAGGACCCCGAAGCTGTACACGTCCGTTTTCTTGGAGGCGATCCCGGTCCGGAGGTAGTGCGGGTCGGCGTAACCCGGTGACCCCACCACTGGCGCCGCCGGCCGGACCGCCGCCGAGAATCCGACCCGGGCCGACCCGAAGTCGCAGAGCTTGGGGCCGAGATCGACATGGAGGAGCACGTTCGCCGTCGTCAGGTCGCCGTGGACGATCGGGAGGCTGGAGCCTCCTCCGTCGTGGAGATACTCGACGGCACCGGCGACCTCGTAAGCGACACGCGTGCGCGCGGCCCATGGCAGGGTGGAGCCACCACCATGGAGCTTCTCGTGGAGCGTCCCGTTCGGTACGTACTCCAACACCAGAACCCCTTCTTCGTCGTCGTCTTCTTCTGCAGTCCATTACAAAACCCTCTACTTACTCCATAAGACAAAAACAAAACAAAAAAGAAATATTACTTTATTGGAGTCATATATATCTTTTAATTTAATTCCGCTTAATATAAACCAATCGCACACACGTCAAATAATCTCCTTATGTGACTTTGGCCACAGACACCATCGGAAGAAAATATGACATTTGATTTCTTGATTGGGGGGAAGCGTGCGATAAAAGTGGCAATGAATCGTTTGATTTGAGGAGCTGAGCTTACCGCGGTCGTCAGAGTAGGCGAGGAGGCGGACGATGCGCGGGTGGCGGAGCCGGAGGAGGACGTCGAGCTCCTGGCGGAAGGCGCGGCGCGGGAGCTCACCGCCGCCCCCGGCGTAGACCTTGAGGGCCGCGAGGGTGGAGTCGGGGAGGCTGGCTAGGTAGACGGTGCTGAAGCCTCCCTCTCCGATCACAGCAGCGGCCGCGCGGTCGCCGAGGAGAGCCTCGACCTCCTGCCACCTGTGCCGACGAACGTCCGCCTCTTTCTGGGGAGAGATCGCCAGTTTGGAGACGTCGGCCGCTTGGCCCTCGTCTGCCCCAAGCTCGACGTCGGTGGTGGGGCTGGAGGACAGGACCCCGGCGCGGAAGAACTTAAGGTAGGCGATGAAGACGAGGGAGCCGCAAAGTATAAGAGCTGCGGTGGCCGCCGCAAGGCCGAGAATTAAAGCGAGACCCATGTCTCTCTCTAATTCGTTGTTCCGGCCGCGGCGGGGACAGTCGGTTCGTAGCAGGGAGGGAGGGGGAGACTTGACGCTCAAAGGGTCGTGGACGTGGTCACGATTACAGAAGAGGAGTTGACTTAGAAATAGTGGTGGTATAGCGTCCGAGAATTGATGGACATGCTCTCACGACGGAGAGAGGGGAGGGAGGAGGAGACGGTGCAGGAAGGGAATCAGTGGGGATTGCGCATTTGCATGGGTATGTATGGATGGTGCTCTCTCCACCTACTGTTCTGATCAGAAAGAAAGAAAGAAAGAAAGAAAAAAGAGGAATTGTGCAATTCTCTGGAGGGGTTCAGTGCATAATCTGCAACGTGCCTATGGAAGCCAAGTAAAAAAGAAATAGCCTTCAAGGATTAGAAAGGAGTCCAGTTTCAATTGTGGACGGCAAGTTGATAGAGGACATGACAACTGAAACCATAGGCATTTTAAATTACTGCTTTGTATGGCTTTTTATTGTGGAGTGAGGGTCAAATAGAAGCAGTTGTTCAGTCGATGTCATGTTTCCTAACATCACCTCAATATACTAGTCAGTAGGACAGAGAGAACAGGAAGAAGCAGTCTCCTTTAGATTGTCCTGAGCTAGCAGTTGCAGTCTTAATGAAGTTGACATTCCAACCTCTGATGCGTATGTATTTCTTGTATTAGCTTAGAATTAACAGACCAATCATCCAACTTAGGGACCACTCTAGTGTCCCAACCCACCTTTAAGCGTGTGGTATGTGGATTCAATATGATATTTGAGATATGAAAAGGATCACAACTACTAGAACACAAACCATATATGACAACTTTGTTTTTCTTTCTGGCCCAAGCATATGACCCTATGTATATTCCATAGGTACTGTTCACCCAACCATAAATCAATAAGTACCAAGTTGATGACATCTTTGCTCTTTCCGATGGGCAGTTTCCTAGCTGAAGTTATAGTTTTCATTTTATGTATCCTAGCTGGTATGCAACTCTTTACATGACAGATTCATATCCAGATGAAGATGCCAACAAAATATCTGGGAGTTAGGTTAGTCTGGATGTTGCTAATGAAACATAATTTGTGGATATCTAACCCATGTTTTATTCTGTGATCATCCTTACTAATTGTTGCATGAAGTATGATAATTCAGAGCCACAGAGTACATCAGTCATCTGAGCCTTAAAGTTGTGCTGTATTCAGCACTGAATTCTCTTACATGACAGCTTGTTATCCAGATAAAGCTGCCAAGCAAAAATGTTGAGGTGCTACATAGAAAAAGAGTTCGATCAGCTTTCATGATGCTAGTGATTCAAATTCTTTTTGCTGCAAAACCTAGAAAAACAAAGGCATGCTTAGAGACTGTAACATGGTTTTATTGGGACCATGGAGGCTGCTATGGGCGCTCACCATGACACACTTGGTTCTGGAAACAAATAATCAAAGCGTCATTTACCTATTGCCTGTCACTAATCTTTTGCTTATGCCCAGTGCATGTGTAATCAAATCACTGGATTTGAGGGCCACAAGGTTTACATGTATGAAGTTAGGTAAGCTTGAGCTGTACAAGTCGATGCAAAATAGGTTGATTAAACTGAAGTAGTGTGTTAATTAAGCTTTCGATACAGGCATCAAAGAAACCCAGGTCGGATTGAATTGGATTTGCCATGGATCATAAGTTAGCCAATTGGCTGAATCTTAATCCGATCAGACTTCTCATGTGTCGGACCCAATCCATTTGCAAGTCATGAGTCGATTTGGATCCAACACGAAGGGGTCTGCTGTACTCTCACATTGCTAAGCCAAAAACCCTTTGTTAGTTGTTTCTGTTATCTCTTCTAGTCTGCTGTACTCTCACAGTGCTAAGCCAAAAACCCTTTGTTAGTTGTTTCTGTTATCTCTTCTATTAACTGTTTGTCTTCACATCTTTCATGACTCACTCCTTTGGCGGTTGATCTAGATATGACGAAGCTATTATGATAGAATTACGCCAATGCATCTGATATTACATGTCATTATGGATTCTTTTTTTTTCATGTGTACGGTTATCCTTTATGAATACGGGGATGTATAACTTTTTTCATCCATATATTTTCATGTGAAGTTGGCCTATAATTTGCACATATAAACTTAGATTCAGTATTTTAACTAGCCATTAAGGGTAAATAGCTAAATGGTTGCCTATTTTGTCATTAAGGGTAATTATCATATTATAATTTTGCTTATTAATCTTTATTTCTGATTAGCTTGTTATATCTTTGTATCATAACCCTCTGACTGACTGCCAATTTTACCCATCATTGCATATCTATGTGCATTTATTTGCTGTAGAAGCTTCCTGGTTCTACATTTTTGGCTTTCAAATCGCTTTTTTTTTTGTTTTTCGTTTTAACAGGCGAAGGAAGATAAAATGAAGGAATATCAGACTGCAGCAGAGTGTCTTGATAATGCTTGCCTTGTGAGTATGGTTTGACAGTAATTATGCTACAGTTATCATTTAATGTCATTTTTGTAGCATTGTATAAATTCATATGTTTTCTGGGACAAATTTATATCAGTGTGTTTTTGCTATTGCTAGCACCAATCATGTTGTTCTTTGTTTAGCAACTAGCATGTCATTGGGATGTTGTTATGTGTTAATGATAATACACACCTATCTCTAATGTCTTTAGAAAATCGCATGAGATCACATTTAGTGTCTTCCTTCCTGTAATACATAACACACGCCAATCTTTAATGTCATTGGGATGTTGTTATGTGCTACTGATAATACACATCTGATCTCTAATGTCATTGGCATGTTGTGATAACACCATCTCTTGAAAGTAAGACCACAAGATCCACGGATGTCTTGAGGTCTCAAGAATGGTTCATGTTAGCACTAATTATGGTACGAGGCATATGATGGCCCGGAGTCTTAAATGCTTCATCGATATAACGTGCATGTGCCTCAAAGCTCGTTTTAATTTTGGCACTATGCAAGTTGAGTCCACTCCATCAAAATGAGGGACTTATGGAACAACATGATCACTCTTGTCTTTGCAAGAGTTTATCTTTGACTTCTATCGAAGGAAAACTTTAAACATTCTCTTCATGTTCTGTCTTCAATGTCAACTCCCTTTATGTTGTTTGGACACTTTATCAAGTTTCACCTAAGTTACTCTGCTCCTCGATTTGCATTGAGTTGATGGTGACTTTTATGCCCACCATTCCATGGGTCAACCCTTTATTGAGTTTGATCTTCACATCGACTTTAAGTGTCTTTTCGTTTAATGCTACGTTGGGTCACTCCCCCGCTTAATCTCATAATGTGTTTACCAACATATTATCTCATGCATCCTTTTGTAAGTTTTAAAGACTACCAACCCCTTGGACTACTTTATGTTACTGAACGAACTGTGTATTGTTCCACTCTCACGAACACACTTGTTAGATTACGACTCTTCGTAAATGCAACTCATGTTATGCCCCTTAAGGCCTAGCAACATGCTAAATTTGTTATATACTTAAGCCTCCTACGGACGTATCCTTCCCATATCGAAGAGAAAGTTTCAATGCTTTATGGCGTCAAGTTTCGATTATGTTAGGATAGTCATAGACAATCCATCATCTCCATACAAGCCCTTGTATTAATCCCAAATTCTTCGAGTTAGTAATTCCTCTCACTTTGTGAGCTTTGCATAACTCTTTCGGATGTTAAGCAACTCATTCCATCTTGCACGCTCTCATCCTTTACTAAACACATTTCTTGCCTTGAGCACCATCAAATTTGATTGTCAACATCGAGTTGTAGCTCAACATTTATCCGTCATCCCAACATTTATGTGTTAAACGTTTTTCCCAACTAGCTTATCCTCGTGGTGTCTCTCGTGCAAAGGGTTGACTATTATTTTGAATATCAATCTCATATGCTCACTCCTCTAACCCCTCTTCCTACGCCTTTACGTCCATGATCACATGTGCTGACTACCCTTAACGCAATCCCACAAGGTCCCCAATGTTTATATGTCAAAGTGTTTCTAAGTATATTTATCCCGCTCTGATACCATCTATGACGAGCTTAATTAATTTTGCCTAAATTATGTGATATCTTTATGTGTCCATCTGCAAAGGATCAATCTTTCTAAAGCTTCTTATAGATCCCATAAGGACCTACAAAAAAAAAAAGACGAGCTAAAGAGAATGTTACTAATAATTCACGAGCAATCAATTCAATAAATATTTAATAGACAATGCAAATTAAAAACATAAATTTCGAAAGCTGTGAATGATCGTAAGACAAAAGATCCAAGATGATCCGCTTCGACCAAAAGTCTTTACAAGTGTACACGTGACATTGCTACGAAACAAACAATAAACCAACACTAGACACTATCCCAAAAGCCCATCCAAGCATACACTACAAAGGGTTGACCATTACTTTGAATATCAATCTCATATGCTCACTCCTCTAACTCCTCTTCCTACGCCTTTACGTCCATTACCATCAAATGATTGCATGTGCTGACTACCCTTAACGCAATCCCACAAGGTCCCCCATGTTTATATGTCAAAGTGTTTCTAAGTATATTTATCCCGCTCTGATACCATCTATCACGGGCTTAATTAATTTTGTCTAAATTATGTGATATCTTTATGTGTCCATCCGCAAAGGACTAATCTTTCTGAAGCTTCTTATAGATCCCATAAGGACCTACAAAAAATAAAGATGAGCTAAAGAGAACGTTACTAATAATTCACAAGCAATCAATTCAATAAATATTTAATAGACAATGTAAATTAAAAACATAAATTTTGAAAACTATGAATGATCGATCAGAAGACAAAAGGTTCAAGATGATTCGCTACGACCAAAAGTCTTTACAAGTGTACACGTGACATTACTACGAAACAAGATAACAAACCAACACTAACACTATCCCAGAAGCCCATCCAAGCATACACCACTCAAGTAGCTCATATGTTTTTGACCGTTTTTGTCTCTATGCGATAACTACATACAACTTACATTTATAAATTTGAAACAATCACAAAAGCTAATCAAAATGAAATTATCAAATCTACCACAAGCTCTCCATATATTATACAAAACATGAATAAAACCAAAATGCATAAATATACAGCATTATATCACATTTATAAACTTGAAACAATCACAAAAGCTAATCAAAATGAAATTATCAAATCTACCACAAGCTCTCCATATATTATACAAAACATGAATAAAACCAAAATGCATAAATATACAGCATTATATCGAAGATAGGCGCGGATACAAATTCCATTCCACTCTAAGGCATCCAGACGTCCACAGGTATATGTAATCTTCGCATGTCCTCGTATCTAAGTTATAAAAAGGACACACCAAGAACATCGATCACTTTTGTAAACAAGCTGAAAAGTTGAAGTTGGTCAGCCAATAAGATTGAGACAGAATCTTCTTCATCAAAAGGATTTTCATCACTGTTCTGCGAGGTTCTACGAATGAAGTATTCCGAAGGCCTTAAATGCAGCACGATGGGACGGATCTTGATTGGCCTTGTCCTCCGATTTCAAACGCACAAGCGACAGCAGGGCCTGCGCAATAGAAATGCTGCATATGACCCAACCTAGTAAAAGAGCTCGTGGATGGGATATGGTAGTCTCAACTTATCTTTTTGACTCTTTGGACGTACTGCTCCGGTGAAACAAACCAACTTCATGGTGCATACAATAATATCAATTACACGTATTAAGTGAATGACTAAGATTATAATAAGATGCTTGCTAATTTCTTGAATCTCTGAGCAATGTTTTGATGATTGCCGCATTCGTAGACACCAAGCACAGACTTCAATGCCCTTGATAACATTGTTTTATCAGGAACAAATAAAGTCAAAACATCTTCCTGATTCTGATTAGACATGCACTCCGTTGCTGAAGGCTGATCACTAGCCTCAGCTAAAGTTGAAGTTAGCAATTTGAACCACTCTTCCAGAACATGTGCTTTCTGCATCATTCACAATAATATGGTATTAATATAACAATCACAAAGAAAACGAGGCAATCTAATTTTCCGAATGCGATAAAAGCATAAACTACAAATAGATATTGCAACAAGTAAGATATATCCGAACAGGTAGAAAACAAGGCAATCGGTTTCACAGTTCCGGACACCTGATTCCTGGTAAAGATCTTTCCATCAGTTTGCTAACTTTGATTTCTCACGATACATGGCTATCAATAGTATGTGGACTATCTATATCCAGCCACAATGAGGCACTACTGCACATTTTATAAATGGTCAAGTACTCACTTTGAAATATTGTTGAATTGCATATCAAGTTGACACTGCTTGGATCAAGATATATAGAGAGTAGACATTTTCTTGCTATTATCTTAAGGGCTTCAACATTTTCTTCATTGCACCATATATATATATATATATATATATATATATATATATTTGTGTGTGTGTACATGTGTATATATATATATATGTCTGTATATATGTATATATACATGTATGTATCTGTCTACATATATGTATATATGTATGTATATATATGTGTACATACATACGTACATATATATAATTATATATATATATATAAAGCTTTTAAGATAGCATAGGTCTTTTTCCTTAGAAACTAAAACCTAAAAGTCAATCAAAGGAATTCATGTCTGACAGTAGCAGGAATGAAGTGATACTCAATTTTCAGATTAAGAAGGTTCATATGATTCAATCTTCTATTCTATCTGTAGCTCATTTGGAAATGAGTTTTCTTCTGTTGTCTAAGACATTCATTACCAAAGGGAAATTAAAATGAACAGCTGTCATATGTAGCATGTATGACAAGATAAAATAGTTACTCTTACACTCTTTGAACAGAGTTAGAAATTTATGCCATCTAAGAAAAACACTAACAGCAAACCTTCTTCTAACAGATTTAAGGTGCATTTTCAAATAAACATCCAATATATATGAAGAGAAGATCAACAACAATACTAAGAACAAATTGTACTGACCTTAACAAGGAAATCTTTCAGAGCTTGGTCATCATTGGGTGAAACAAAGCCAAGCACATGCAACATTGTCAAAGTCATCTGGACAAAGAAGGTTGTTAAGCCATAATGTCTGCTTGTGAAGGGATGCTTTGGTCTTCATTTGGATATATTATTAAACTAACCTGCTTTGCAAGATTGTCTTTGTATTTGAAACTAGATGGTGTTGAAGATTGATCTGAAACTAATGATTCACGTACATGTTCTAGACTTTGAACAACATCAGAAAATGAGCTCCCATAGTCTGCATGGTAAACGTGCACTAGTATAGTAAAATTCTTGTGGTAGAGTTTGTTATTAAAAGAGCTCAAGAGCTACTCGATAAAGGAAAGCTGAATGGTTAGGCTTTGAAAGATGATTAAAATTATAGCATCCCTTCAAGAGGGATATCCATGGCACCAGCACAAAGTTGCTCCTTCATGATCTGACTCAAGGGTTTGAATCATGAAATGACATCCCTGCTAGTAGGAATATCTCTAGTACAGTCACTCTACCCAAACCCTACATTGGCAATAGCTTCGTCACAGGATACTCCTTTTATACCAACCATTGCACATTTGGAGTCTTCCAACCATATGACTGGTTTATTCATAAAGCATTTTATTGTGTCACAACCCTTGACATAACAATAACAAAAATGGAACTGATTCTAGTTGATAAATGAGATTGATAAGAAACAAATTAAAAGTAAGATGAAGTGAATTAGAAAGAAACTGCATTGAGGGACACTTACCAGCATGCAGCCGAGTTTCCAAAACTTGGGAGGGTAGATGAACATAAATTAAAGAAAATTGAAAGGAGAATTCATAAATCCTACCTTGTACTGATAGCATCACAAATTTACTAGCAATATAATGTAAACAGAGAAAAAGTACCAGTTACAAAAATGCTTGAAATCAAGAAGAAGAGATCATTTAGAAACATTCAGTACTAAGGAAAGGAAGTTTCTAATTGTTTTTTATGAGTTCCAGGCTTCCAGCCCTCAAGCATTCAGTCAATTTTATCTTTTACAGTTCTTTTTGTAGAATGAGTCATTCCCATGCATTAATTGTTCTATGTGTTTTATTTGTTTAATCTCAATGACCTAGTGGATCCAAATTATATTCAGCAAATCAGAGGATAGTTATTACTAACCAAGCCTCGATGTTGGAACAGCTAAAGCAACTGCAGCATGTATCCTAATCTTAAAGTTGGTAGAATCACGAAGGAGCAATAGAAGAATACTGTAAACAGTAGGTGCCCTGCAGCAGAAAGTAAGAGTGCTTATAATCAGAACAAACTGACAACCGCATCCAAGGTATTCGAGGAAGAAAGACAACAAACTGAATAGTAAAAACATCTACCCTGCAATGAATTATACACATTAAAGTATATAATGAAAATTTAAATGACAACATGAGAAACTATTGCTACAATTCAATGCAATTGAAAATGATAAGTTCACGGTCATTGAGTACTGCAAAATTAAAACTTTCAATAAACCAATAAAGTCCAAGAGTCTTGTGCCATATAAATGTAACTGGTCATTATGGAACAAAGGTCATTGATAAGCGTTATTTGATGGTTAAGGAGAGAGAAGGGCTCTCAGTGGGTTCATCCCATAAAACAAAGGAGCCACTCTTCTTGGTGACCTCTCTTTCTCCCACATATGTCAGGCAAAAAAGTATTGAACTCTATGCTTGCAGTGTCAGTAAATTGAAGAAATTTGGATTTCAGACCTTGAACACTGCACTGATCATAATTTTTTTGTGAATTTAGTTTGAACTTTATGATGTAAATTTTGAGAAAAGTAGATAAAATGTAAAAGTATGTGGCTCCAACTTGTCAGTATGTACATCGAAAATTTGCATACCATGGCTGCTTCATGGAATATTCAATTATTATATTGTTTCAGTCTAACAAAATGCAATTGCTTATTTTTTCCTTTTTAATTTCAGAAACTTTTGCATGTAATTCATCATTAAATTGTCATCGCATTTCTTCCATAAATAAGCTCACCATGCAGCTATATGGAAAAAATACTACTATATGCACTGAAGTATGTCATACAAGTGAAATTGATAGAGAATTCAAACCCTAGAAGTCATTCCAGTAGTCAATAGTAAAGCGAATCTGAAATTTTAGTCAAACAAGATGCACTGAAGTAACATCAATTAGGCTTACTGCAGTCCTGTAACCTAGAAAATTAAAGAACAAAAGCCCATGATTTGTGAAAATGCAAAACAAAAAATTTTATAGGCATTTATTATTTTATTAGCTAAATCATATGCAGAAAAAGCATATAAAATAAGTATCACGAGAGAAAACTGATCACCCAACACTATTCAAGGAATAACAAATTAATTTAATAGGTTCCTGAAGCTACGTCAATATACCATAAAAGCAATTCCATAATACAAAGATATTTAAACATTATTGTAGAAGGTTAAAGTAGTAAATTCATAAAAAGATCAACTCAGTGAACTTCTAAATTCAAAATATTTACTACATGTAACTGCTAACCCAAAGCATCTGTACAAAATTGTTTTTCATATTGATACAGCCAATATTTTGAGCCAATTGAGTTCTACATGTGAATATTTTTCAGAATATTTTTTGGATTAAGGATGAGAATATTTTTCAGAATAATCCTTACTTTGGGGATATTTCTTCACCACTCTATAAATAGGGGCTCTCATGTATACTTCAGGATCTGAACTTTAATTTCGACCATCATGTAAGACCTCAAAACTTGGGTGTCGAGGTGATCATGTCGGGCACACCGCTCAAGGGAGTTGTCCAGAGAGGGCATCCAACTCTTCGAATATCAAGTTCTCCAAGTGCAACGACCATTAGGAAGTAGGTCAAGTAGGCATACATATATACATACATGCATACATATGTATTCTCAATGTAGGGTTTGGGGAAGGAGATCAAAATGTGTAGACTGTCAAATGCAAATGCAAATGTATTGCACATAACCACATTTACATAGGAGTTGTAGATAAATCACAAATTTTATTTTGGAATGTTTAATCATATAATGTAATTTATTAACCCGTAATACAAAAAAACTTGGTTATTAATAATATATCTAATGGTTATTAATAGGTGAAGCTAGGAATATTATCTATAAATATATAAAAAATCTTTTAAAAGATATAGGATCCAAATACAGCATTTATGAGATCAATATGGGCGGTACATACTAGTCCGTCGATACACCCCCACCATACTGTATGTCAGAAGAAAAAAAACAAACACACTGGTGCTTGGAAAAAAAGAAAAATATTGTAAAAAAACTATTGCAATGATAACCTGTTTAGGGAAGAGAAACCAGAAAATTCAAAGTTCACCGTATCACGATGTACCGCTCAGTACAGACAGTACGTACCGGTCCAACCGGGAATCAATATGGGCGGTACATACTAGTCCGTCGATACACCCCCACCATACTGTATGTCTGAACATTAGTACATACTGTACCGATAGTCGGTACACCGGTAAAGCAAACCATGTTAGAAATATCAAAATAGACACTAGAAAAAAATCAATTTTAGCACCACTTCATCCCCAAAACAATAACTAATATAATTAAATATCAGGTAAACTTGATCTTCATTAAATATAGTAAGCTCAAATATTAGTGCAACAAACAAGCCAATATATGACTCTTTTTTTTCATCTTTACTTTGAAGTCACTTTGGTCTCAAAACATAATACGTGGAGATAGGACAGATATTACATGCAGAGAAAATTAAGTAACATTTGCATATTCTTTTAACTATTCACCATCACTTCTACACCATAAGAAATTCTATGTCGCATGACCATACAAATTAATAAAGTACTAAGTATAATGAGGTTGAAATCTGACGATGTTTTAATGTAAAGCAATAAAACATTGAAAGAAAACATGTAATACACAACATCATTGGACAAATTGAGATAACCTTACCAAGACATATCATGTAGCTTTATTGTTTCATTCATGAATAAGTTGCTTAAGGCATGACAAACATTCCATTGAACCTGAAACACCAAAGAGTTAAAAAGTTAACAAAGACCATCGGAAGATTTTAAATCAACCTACCTCCATACAATTATTTGTAAAGAATGAGGTTTTGCCATTGAATTTGTTTTCTCAAGGTGCTTGGTCAACAACATATTAGTCATCACTTATCCTACTGATACACAATGTTATCTATGATCAAAATGTAGTGAAGCAAATGCTTGACATACCTTTACATTACCAGTAGTCACACAAGAAACAAATGCTTGCACCATTCTCTCAAGCCAGTGGGCATTTCCATGAAAAGCTGACTTTGAACCACTGCTGATGAAAAATAACCAGTCATTTCTTTTCTACACTAATATAAGAAAGACAAATGCACTAGTTAACTAATAGAATACCATTAGTACCTTGGCAAACTTTCTGCAGAATGATTAGTTAATCTGATAAATCTTGAAAGGTTTCCAAGAGCCCTCACAGCATTTGACTTAATCTATAAAAATAAGTTAAAATTTTAGGAACTGTTGGAGTGAAATTCAAATATTGACAATAAGAAATACTGAGTGAATCTCCTAGACATGAGCAAAATGACACACCTATCTTCATTTTGAAATTTTCTGAAAGGAACCACGATGCTGATTTAGAGATTTGTTAAAGCAATTAACGGAAAAGTATAAAAAGAAGAACAAAGAATTACATATGATTTTTAATGACCAAGAAAAGCCTGTAATAGTGTTCCCACAGGTTTATTTTGTTAGATTTGCAAAAGAAAATGTATCTCCTAATTATATTGATGGCAATATAAGAAGAGGAACAAGGCTTACAGGAGGAGCTAGAGATCATGGGAACATCCGACTCTTGCAAGAAGGGAAAGGGAAAGGGACGAGCTTGATGGTCTTGGGATCCCATTGACACAATGATGAGCAACAGGTTCAGTCTGGTGATGAGACACTATCTCCCTTGTTGTCCACGTTTCATGAATTCCATGGAGATGCAACATCGTCAACAACCATCGTCCAATGTTGGCAACAACATCGTGGTACCACTACTCAAGAGTCAGGGTACGATGGTCGAGTAGTATTTACTCATGGCTAGTGACTTAAAAAGCGCTAGGCGCTTGCCCGAGTGAAGTGAGACGCTTTGAAATATTAAAATATAAAAAAAATATAATTGATAAATATGATTATATAAATAAAAATATAATATTAAATTAAAAAGATCTAAAGTACCATCCCAATATATTCCATTGCAGGCTTATTTTACTGTTAAGAGCAAAGGGATATATTTGCTTTGTACAATAGTTAACAATCTACTATTAATAGTATATTATTTACTGTTTACAGTAGTTAAAGGAAGAGAAAAGAACTTTTAACAATAGCAAAAGGGAAGAAAAACGTCATTGACAGTAGAAAGTGAGGAAGGAGAAGGCAACGGTGACGAAAGAAGTTGGGGACGATAGCAGTAGTGGAGGAAGAAGTTGTAGATGACAACTGTGACAGCGGAGGAAGCTACGGACGACAGCAGCAACAACGGCGGAAGCTGCGGACAGCAACAGCGGTAGTGATGGAAGCTGCAGACGACGACGTTATGGGCGGAGGAAGCTTCAAAGGTGTCCATCGATAGTGGAGGAAGCTATGGTCCTCTCCCTCGATGGTGGAAGGAACTGCACACGGAAGCAGCAGCGGCGGAAGGAAGCTACGGACGAAGGCTAGGCCGTCGAACCCGTCCATCAGTGCTAGAGGAAGCTTCGGTCCGCTACATCTGCAACGGAGGCAGTAGCAGAAAGCGTTGGCACTGGACGCAGAAGCAGCACTAGGGTTGATGGCTCGGGGTCACGTAGGTGTGCGGGGGTGGCTTTTGCGGGTAAGAAACTAGGCACTGTTGAATCGAACCAAACTTAAAAGTCTAGTTCGATTGCTTTATTTGAATCAGGCGCTCGGCGCCTAGGTTCAAGCGAGCACCCAGGCGGCACCTCATTGAAGCACGTAGCCTGGTTCACCCATAAGGCGCTCGGGCCTCGCCTTGCCTCGCCTCGCCCGAGCACTCGAGCGCCTATTTAAATCACTGCTCATGGCACATAGGTTTCGGATCACAAATCACGAGGATCCGTGCAGCTTATTTATGGCTGCAAGGATAAGGGGAAGGGGAAGGGGAAGGAATGGATGATCCGTCTCAGATGCCATAAAGCCTACCCAATAGTGACACTGATGGGAATTCAACATATTCACGGCCTTCCTACCACTATGATGGAATAACCAACATATACATGGTGGAAGTTGGTCATTCTTCTCTAGGTAAGATATGCAACAATGATATGATGACAAATCCTATCATACCTGTTGCGATCCTATTTGTCATATGAGCCTCCTACCATAAAGCCATCAATGATGATGCGGCATCAACGTACTTCTCATAAGAGCCTCCTATCACAGAGTCATCAATGATGATGCAGCAACGACTATGACCACATTATTACATCAATGGGTCCTACAGACAACATTCTGTCCATCATATCAAGGATCCTAGATGACACTCGATATTGGACCCATATTGATCCTAGATGTATTGGTCCGGGTTCGAGTAGGTATTTGTCTTTGGTTTACATTTCATTTAGTATTTTATAAACATATATATTGTTTATAAACCTATTTTGATTCACCAGGAAGGTCCCTTGTGAGCTCAACACGAAGATTTTTGTAATATCGAGTTAAATATGCTAACAAAGCAAGAGCAAGACTCAATTTTGTATCAGAATGTCTCAATTTGTGTTGCCTCTCTAGATGAGACATTTTCATTAATCCATATCTTATTTTTCAAAAACAAACTATCTAATTTGATAATATATAACCAGAAAAGGGGATATATTTGGTTAAAATAGATTATTTGGGAATATCTTATGTATGTACCAAAATCTGGTGCATACCAGTATACTGACACTCAGTAGACTTGTATGGACCAATATTTTTAACTGGTCCACCCAGTGATCGATATAGCATCAGTACCCGAAATGGCAGACCTTGACTACTACATATCAACAAGAAGACAATAGATGTTGTCACATGGTCAAACAACCACAACTGCCATAAAGAAATAATTACACAATCTTAAATCTTAATGTCTGTTAAGCTTCATAAATTCTGGTTCATACCTTGCCTGTGATTTCTCTCGTCCCTAAAAGAATCAACAGTATTTTTAAAATTCTTAAGATATTAGAAATTAAAATCTTTACTTAGAAAATTTTAGTATTCTTAGAGAAGGATTCAAGTGCTTAATGTTTTGCTAATATCAGTCGCAACATCTTGTGGCATCCTTATACCAAGACACCAGGATCTCAACCAAAATGGATATAGTAGAATTCGATATTTGACTTTGATCTGTCGCCTAACTATGCTGGAATAATCACAAATGGACTGAACAGTCTATTTTGACTTAAAACCAGTGATGTATGAATCGAGTGCTTCAACCAAGAGAGAGGTCACCATTAGGACTCCATAGCATCATGTTGCATCAGATGATGAAGGGGACTGGATAAAAGAGCACATGTTTCTTATTTTAATGCATAATTTTCCATATATTAAAGTTTTAATGATCTCTAACTCCCATGAAACCTAAATCCAGGTTCCTGATTACAACTCATGAATCTTTTCCAACTCAGCAACATGATTCAGAACTTGGGATCATAGACAAAAAGCTAAGACAATAAAAGCACTAAACCAAAAATAATAATAATAATAATGAATCTCTCTGAGTTTTCTGCTTCCATTACTAGCAACCCAATTCGATGATCAGTTAATTACTTGGTAAAATAAATACATCTTACCTAATAATAGCAAATTAAGAAATCAGCATGTAGCATGATTCGAGATCAACATGAACCAACTGATCATCTCCACGAACCAAGAGAAGCATCTAGTATGTCTCTATCTACCACAGAAATAAATATTATGGTATACTGATGGTGTCATACAAGTCCAACCAGATAACAGTATGGTGGCAAAGAACTGTGCCACCTATATACCAAACATAAACCACAATTTTAGAACTTTTAAGGATGTACTGATCATATTAATACCATAATGATTAGCTTCTATCAGTTGATGAGTTCCTGTTCTTGTACTAGACCAAAAATTTTGAACTTTGGCACCTACACCAGTACATTGACTTAGATGGTTTACATTCTAGATAACAAAGTCATATGATGTACAACCTTTTTGAGAAAATATGGTTCCTCCTAGAGAAAAAAAAAGGTGAATAGGACGGTTTTCATTAAACCAGGGTTCATCATTTCGGGTACCAGACCCGTTTCAGAGATTTGTCAGGTCAGTACGTATCAGTCTGCACTAGTGTACCAACATGGTACACTGGGGCGTGCCGATAGTGACTCGGGTGATCTGCATCTCGGTCACTGGTCATACCAGTTCTTGCCGCCCATACCGTGCCACCTCGGGTGGTACAACATGATGAGTTTATTAAAATTGTCGAGTTATTTTCTTGTGTCTTCCTTGGCCCCAGTTCCTTTAACTGCAACATCCTATTCCCCCAAACCAATGCCACAATCAAGCGCTTCTTCCTGACGCCTCTCCTTGGCCACCACACCCACATTTGAGAACGTTCTGATGCCCCTCTTGATTCCAGTCTAAAAGAAGCAGAAGAAAATAAGGAGAAATAGGACAATCAGAAAAGATGTAACAGCCTAGGGAAGAAAAACTATAGGGGAGAAAGAGAGGAGAGGAGAAGGAAGAACTGCTCATCACCTATACCCTGCTTCAGGTTGCTGCTCATGGCTGTCATGGAAGAGAATCGAGGGATGTTATCAGCAGAGAAGCAAAGATGGAGAAGAGAAAGAACAAAAAGAAAGGAAGGATAAGAAAAAGACACAATGAAAAAAATGAAAAAGGAAGTAACAAGAAGAACAAGAAAACATATTCCTTTTGTATATTTTATATTTTTATCATATAAAATTAATTTATTATTGTACACATTTATATTTTTAAATTTTATTGAAACATCAGGCCTATCAGTCTGGACAATTATCCAAATGACCTAAGGCATGGCCAGTTCAAGTACTAGTTCAATCTTGATAACTATAATTTAGAATCCATTTTGCTAGTATTTTCACAAAATATTGTCGACCTTTTCAGGAACACAAACCAAATAACTGTCACAATTCAGCCTATCCATATATGTAAACAAATAGGCATTTGCTATATATTAGAGCATCAACAGGTTCAACACATCTTTTACATCATACCAACAGAAAAGAGAATGTAAGAAGTAAATATGGTTGATACAAATATGATGCAACATATTTGGTTGTAAGTTGTAAGTTGTAAGTTGTAACCACCTCACCTTATCACCATCCTTAGTTAATCGTAGTGCACTTTCAACTAAAAGTGAGATAGAGTCAGAAAGCCTTATTTCACCTGCATCTGAGAATTCTTGAGCTTAAAATGAAATATAGGTAAAAAGCCTGTAAAATAAGACAAATGGCAACAAATCTAACCTTCAGATCTATCCAGGTCCAGTTCAGTTGCTCTGTGGCGAAGGGCGTCACATATATTTGCTAGAGCCCATGAAGCGGTTATCCGTACCTGGATGAAGAAAAACATAATTGTAATAAAACTAGCCATTTTAAAGATAAGAAAACAAAATTGTAATTCTAGTAACGGTAGCAATATTAAAAACAGAAAAGTAGGTACCGAGGCTATGGGACCATGTGAATTATAATCAACTGCACGTATAAATTTGTCCATCACTGTTGATCTGAAAAATGGCACTCCGATGAAAGTGAAATGTAACTCCAGATTCTAAATCATTGCAATTTGAGATGCAAGAACATCCGAGATAAAATTACCGAGAAACAATTTCTGAGAAACATGATAGGACACCAATGGCTCGACATGCAGCTGATCTGACAGAGGGAACTCCATCACCGAATGCTGCAGTAACCTATGGAATGCACATGGTAAATACTTCCATATACTACTTACCAAAAAAAAATCCTAAAATTTTTGTTTAATAATAGAAACTGTCAATGATCTATGTTAGTATTTGTCACAACATACAGCTGAAGAAATAACAAATTCTTGTTTGTCGTCAGTCAAAGAGGAGAAAACACCTGATGTCATCCCAGCAAAGCATGTAACTGATGCTGCCCTCACCTGAATTAGCATAGGCATGAGTTGATCAGTATCTACCAAAAGAACTACAAGAAATTTTGTTTACAATCCGTGTAGAAAAAAAATGAATAACTCATTTTTACATGAAATTTCAACATCATTATGCACCATAAACCCTAGATGATTGTCCTCCAAACACGTGAAATCAAGTGAACTCAATCCCTATGTTTAATACTTCTGAAATATATTGATCGCCGTCTCACATTTGAATTTTGAATGCCAGATAAACATAAATCCATGAAATAGATATTGTTTTGAGATTTCAAAGTCCTTTATGTGATTTTGAATACAAAAGCAATAAGAAATATGATGATGAACCCTCTTGCTGAGAAAAAAAATATAAGAAGAACAAGAAGGCAAGACCTTGAAGAATTCCACAAACCAGGCTAAAGTTGTTATCAAATATTCATCCACTATTTGTATAGAAGGCCCAAACTGGCAGGTATAAAAGAATACAAAGTAATAGCAATAATGAGTCAGGAAGGGATCATATCTATAACTCATTCAGATATTCTTCGGCTGATCATCTAAGCTTAATAAAGATAAACAACAATAAAATAAGGAAACATGCATATGCAGATTCAGACTCATAAGATACATTAGGTTCAGACCGTGAACTATTGTGGTGCAAATTGAAAGACTAGATCTTGCAATACTATAACTTACAATTGGAGAGGCATGTGATAGTGACTCAGGTAGATGCTTTACGATAACCTCATTCCACTGCTCAAGCCCACATGAGACACAATCTCCATTTAAGGCCGCTGGACCATGAAGTTCATATGAAGGAGCAGATGATATCTTCTTACTTCTGGTACAATCAGAAATACGCTGGATATCAAGTAATCTAAAATCTTGGAGGTCATCGGCTCCTTTAAATCCAGAGACTGCACGAAGGCACTCATCGAGAACCTAATTCACAAGCTTTAAATAATCAACTCATGTGGTTAAGATAGTGAAAGATTGAATGCAGCAATGCCTAAATTAGCAATCATCAATCTCAAGAACAAGTTTGATGTGATAAATATTATATAAGAAGCTGAAATAATAGTTGCATTTAAACCTTCAATCAGAAGGACCAGGCTATGAGATAAAGGCAAATCATCTTATTTACTCGAAACCAAGGTTTAAAATACCAAAAAGATACTGACACTGGAATCCTGCCGTACCATTATGCCAAAGTCAATATGGTCCTGTTAGACCTCAAGAAATATGAAAATAAATGTTCAATGCTGGCGTTTGGTCAGTACACTGTAGAACTGGCTTATTGGTGCACATCAGAATGTTATGTTAGAAAATCACGAGATTTCAAACTATGCTTGAAACAACTAACTTGTACTTGCAAAATAAATTTATTGGGCCAGGGCTCAACCATCACATTTTGCGAGTAAACATACAAGCAAACCATCATGTATGTATGGTTGTGAATACTAATGGGAGACAATGAAGATTCCTTATTTTCCATATGGCAAGGATTTAGACCTCAGTTGATACCTTCTCTAGTAACCATTTGGACTGCAACTGTGCTGATATACCAAGTGGTATAGCAACTTATCACCAGAAGAAAATATGATATCAAACTGAATACCAACCGGTAATGACCTATATGGTCCGATATCAATCCTTGAATGAATGGGTATATACCGACAGAACATACTGCTCCAATTGGTATATACCTTGTCATTTATAGAGAATGACAACATTTACAAAGAGTCAAGTCCACAATCTTTTTCTAAATTTGTTTTTATAAGATTTCTGTGAAAGCTAACATTAGAAAATACTGAACCTTTAAATCCAAGGAATTATAAGATTCAGTGGTGACCAACTGCAACAGCATTACTAGAGCCTTAATGAGCCTAATAGAATATTAAAAAAATGTTCTTTAATTTCTCTTTAAAGATCTGACATGGTTGTGTTAATGGATGATGGTGAGAAGGGGAATGTTTGTATACAGTGAAGTGCATGATACTTTAAAATAATGTATGTTGAATAGGAATTATCTTGCCATGCCAAGCCACATATGCTGTACTGACACATGGGCAGGCCAAATTTTGACGTATGCGGAATATGACCAAAATACATGGCAGTATGTTGTGTCAGGACAGTTTTGACACCCCACTGTGCCATGAAATAGCAATCATTTTGTGAATTAACCCTAAATTCGGGCATCAACTTTTCATAATTTGAAATTTTTGCACAAAAAATAATTTAATAGATCTTCAACAACCCTACAAAACACCTGTCATTATTAAGGCCCATAGATTTAAACGGTGACAGGCTGTAGTAAGTTTTCGGAAATCCATCTACACTGCAGTCTGCTACAGGTCTGGGACTTCAATGTAATACTCAACCAGAAACTTCAACTTTTTTTATTTCTCTTCAAAGAAGCATCATAACATAAACTTTCAAAGACATTCCACATAAATCTTGGAAATCAAAACTGAATTTTAATTTGAACCTTGGCTCCTTGAAGGAAAACACATGGAGGCATCAACTGAGATACACCTTCCATTCCAAGAGATGAAAACTAAAATGCCAATTCATTTCAAATTTGGAATTTTTCCATTGAGTCTAGTCTTTTGCAAACCAGAAAATGGAACAGAAGAGTTTATCGGCAATGAATCATTCAGCAAGCTCAGTAGCCAAATCTTCAACTAATAAAGAATCAATCAATTAAAACTAGATGAGACAATGGAAAAAGGAAGACAAAGGACGAGAATGGTACATGATCCCAAATTAAGGAACAGCTGTGCCCTTCTTAGAGCTGAATCATGGAGAAAATCCATATCGCTAAGCTCAAATCACACTAGCCTGCCAAAAGAATGGCATTTCAAGACTCTGTTTATGAATGGTGCCAATGGCCAGCTGGCAAGGGCGAGGCATACCATTCTGTTTGCAACATGGTAATATTGAGAGCAGTATTGAGGTTTTGGGTTCTTTGCTTTTTTTGCTTCATCTCAAATTATTTGAACAGTACACCTATCTGAATCAGATAGAACAAGTACATGCACGAGATTTGAGATATTGGTGTGAACCTTGATTTTTGGAAAGAAATTGCAAGACCTTACATTTTGTGGAAAGAAGATGGTTTCTTATATAAGTGGGTTGGTATTACCAATAGTTAGAAACAGAATCTGGCTGGGTCAATCCTAACAAAGATCATATTTTATTAAATTGTAGCACAGAATATTTGTTTCTGCAATTATTTGAATTACCACCTAAACAGGTAAACATCAGGCAGTATGTATGTACAGGATGGTATTTACTGGTCTACAGCTGAACCGACATGTGGACCAGGGCTTTTCGCCTGGTCCAGTCTGGTTCACAGGCTGCCTAGTAACCCACATAAACTGAGCTTACCCCTCAATTTGAAAATATTGTTCTGTTAAGTTTATGTTTAGGGTTTTTAAATTTTAATAATCTTCTTCTGATCTCCGAGAGAGATTAGAAGAAGGTTGTTGTTAATAACCTTCTCTCTCGAAGATTTCAATGGTAGCAAAACATCCATGTAACTGACCTCAAATAGTTGGGACTTATGGCTTTGTTGTTGTTGTCATTGTCATCTTCCGATCTCTCTCGAAGACAATCAATCCTTTTGATCAATCCTTACCTAAAGTCACCTGACGCTGTCAACCCGACTGGTTACTGCTGGCGTTGCCAGCCACCCATTGTTGAATAAGGAGAGGAATGAATGGCCAAAGAAATAGAAAGATTATTGAACATAATCATCAAGATTTGAAATCAACAAGCAGCATCCCATTCCATTAGGGACAACTTACCAGTAGCTAAAGTTGTGAACTTCCTCATTATAGCATATTAAAATGGCCAACAATAAAAAAATTAGTTGGAACTCATTTTTTGACATTATACTGAAAGATGAACAGGAACTGTTGGAATTCAAAAATAGACATATGCTTTCATAATTTCATTATGACATGTAGGACCATTTATCTTAGTAGATACGTATGTATAAGCTGCATTGTAGATACAAGGGTGATGAGTATTCAAAGAAATGGTAAATTATAAGGATTGTCTACATATAAAGATTTTCAACTGTCATTATCAAATGATATAAGAAAGTTACCTTAATAGCAGCCATAATGCATTTTTCTGTGGTTACTCCAACAGCTTTGCTAAATTCTTCCTTGCAAAAACCAGCTACTGCTTCACAGCTAGATTCATGATTCCTTGCGTGCAAAAGTTCATGAACACTATCAGATACTTGTCTCCAAAATCTAGTTACCATACTTGGATAGTTGTGTGCCACTGCTCTCAAGACCTAAAAGATAATGTCAAAAATCAAGAGTGCATGCCTGTATTGAATAGTATATAAAACATGAAGAAGAATTTGTTAGATACCAATCAGCTAATCAGGAATGCACAATTTACGATTACACCTCTATCCATGAGAATTTTTTTAAATAAAAAACCCCTATCTCAGTATATTTTAGTACCAAGCTGAGGAACAGGCTAAAGCATTCAAACAACGAAACAGATCTACAGAGCTACCAAAGCAACTAAGAGAAGAGTGATCAGAATCTACTAATTAAATAAATCATGGTTAAGTAAAACAAGCAGAAAAAAATAATAGCTTCCTCTAGATCTAGGAATTGTGTCTTTGCTCAGCTACAATAAAGCAAGACAAAAGACCAAGTAATTTGTCTAGTGAAAACAATATGTTAATAGCCTGTCTGCTTAAGTTCATAACAGTTCTTAACTCTCTCTCTCTCTCTCTCACTCATTGCAATGCATTCTGTTCATTTAAATCAGCATTCCACTCCATCGTCCTGTTAACACTTTGCTTTGTAAAAGAATACTCAGCCCCCAGGTTGACAGTGGACAAGGTTTGCCTAGATGATACTAGGCTGTGACCCCTTAGTAGCCTAAACAGCACAATGGAAATTAAGCAGGTGCTTAAACTAAAATATAACCAATTTCCAATATAACAGTATGAATTACTATATTTTTGAACAGGATAAAATATTAGCCTAAACAGCACAATGGCAATTGAGCTGAGTGCTGGCAGATGTTCCTGCCCATACCTTATTGGCATTTGAGCATAATGGGCTTGCATACAGGAAGAATAACTGTTATTTCAACAGTTGCTCTATTTCTGAAAATCTTCTACTCAATTTGTCCAAAGATTTGGTAGTAGAAAAGAAATTAGGGTGCATTATAATTTGCATCTTTATATTGACGCCACCATCATCATATTAGTGCTTGCTTTCTAACCACTTATCCAGAAAAGCTTTAGTTTTCTTTTGTAGATGATTCACATTATAAGTTTCCATTGTTTGGAAATTTCAAGAACTGGGGCTTTTTTTCATTGTCATCATTATTGGATACCCTTTAAGCATTTATCAACTCTTTGATCCATCAAAGGAAGCTACTACTACCAAGGTGAGCCTCCTAAGATGGCCTAAAATGCTAAAAGCCATGAAGAATATACTAAGTCTTCATCAGCATTTTGTAATTTGTATTACATTCATCTAGGAGAAAATTAATTCAGTACTGGCAAATTCAATCAAAAAGCAATTTAAGAACCTTTACAATTTACATACAACTAACAACTAGAAAAAATAAGCACTAAGATATTATACCTGAAGGGCCTCAAAAACAACACTTGGATGTCTCCTCTTCTCCGATAAGTGAAATAAAGTAGAGAATATGGATGGCTCTAGTTGGTCATGAGAAAAACCTGAACAGATCAAAGTTTCAGTTTACATTGTCACTTGTTTAGAACATCTAATAATCATAAATAGATTTGCATCACTAAACCTTATGTTGGAGTCTGAAAACAAAACAACTACCACCCAAAGTTTCTAAGGCAAGCTTATTGATTATTACAAACATACTATAAGCATACAACAATTCAGCAAATGATTGACTTGCATAATCTAACCAAAAGTTAACTTCAATTCCCTCATGAACCAACTATAAAGTTTGAAAATAATTGGACATACAGCAATAGATTCAGAAAAACATTTATGATTAAAATACTACTACTTTATTTCAAACCAAGAGGGTCAGTTTTAAAGCAACTCAATGTTACTCATGTGCAGCGAATACATTTTATATCAATGTGTCTCAAACACTAGCCTTATGACTTAAGCCTGATGCTGAAATCCCTTATTTTGATAATTTTCTGAAAATAAAAAGCCTCACACTTAATTCAAACACAGGAGCAAAACCAAAACTTGGAGATGAGAGAAAGGGAAGGCTTTTCCAAGGAAAAATTACTAGATCATATTAGTGCTGTTGCCTATTTTCTTCATGCTTTTGCAAGAAGAAAAACTAAGCAATAAAGAGATTTTTGGGGAACTACAATTGTCATGGCTGGGTCATCAAGAAGGATTCAGATAGACAATATAGAAAGGCCTTTGCACAATTCCATTATACAAAGAGAAATTATGTTCCTAAAGAATGGTTTGGTTCACATTCCTTTTACACCTGTGACAAGAGATCGATGCTTTCCCTTGATTTTTGCAAAATCCATGGGATCAAATTAATCATCTAAATTGAACAGAAACACAAAACATGAAAGATCACTGGTTCCAAGTCTGCATGCATAATAGGAGACTTTTGTCTAATATATGAAAATACTGAAGGAAATTGTTTTTTCCAATTTTATCCTATTTCATGAAAATCAAACATGTATTTAAATTAAAGGTTAATGGCAGGTTGTTCTTTTACCTCCCACTCCAATCCTGCTTTGTACACACAGTCTCAACCAGAGATGATCAGCAATCTCATAATAGGTAAACAGCAATCTTTGTGGTAATCATTTCTTCCCATACCATGTCACAATTCCTCATGCCTTGTTTTCTTAATAGCTTTTTGTTATTGGAAAAGCACATATATTTGTTGTTTGCTTTTTCATCCATTTGTCAAGCTATCTTGAGTTCTTATTCTCAATCTTTTGCCATTTTCTTTAACTTCTCTTTTTTAATTGGTTATGATATGCTATCGAATGGTCAAGTCATTTACACATCTTTACATTCTTGGATAACAATAACATTATCTAAAATAACAACCCTCTTGAATGCCTTGAAGAATTACACCATCACATTGACAGAGACCCTGTTCCATCTTTATGAGTTGATGTCTGCAATTGTTCTATAGATGGCATTGATGCAAGCAAAAGATGAATATGTGAATCATGGATCAAAATGTCGATCAGGTTTGCCATACCAGTATGGTAATGGTATGCACTGCTATATCATGTGTTGGTATAGGTTGGTACTGGTCAAACCTGTGTTCGTAATTTCGTACCATACCGGCATTTCGAGCTTAGCTCAGCATAGTACAGTATGAGTGTACCAAGCGATATGCTATGACGTACCGCTCGGTATTTTTATATATAATAAAAAAGTTAAAAAATAAAAAAAAGGATGTCACCTCATTTCTTCTCCCCACGAAGCCTCGGCGATGTCGTTGAGGCTTCTTCTCCCTGCGCGGATGAGGAGAAGTCGTCGACGACGATGAGGCCTCGTCGCCTCAGACAAGGAGGAGGCGACATCTCATCTGCGCGTCCGATGAGGGAGGGCGGCGACGGATCGAGATCGTCGAGGGAGAGCGACGTCGGATCTCCAGGTTCTCCCTTTTCTTCTCCCTCTTCTTCCTTCTCCCTCGGCTAATACTACCCGGTAGCAGGCGGCGACGATCGAAATCGACCGTTACCGACCGATTTCGGGCGGTAACGGAGCGGAAACATCCCCAATCAACGGTACCGCCCGGTAGCTGGCGGTCCGCATACCGGTCTGCTAGCGGACCGGAACGTACCGCCCAGTACAGGCGGTATCATTCGAAATTAAAATCCTTGGGTCAAATAGCTACAAGCAAAGAGAGAGAACAGATAAAAGAAAGATGAGGGAAGGAGAGGATGGAGGCATACACTTGAGTATTTGATAGACAAGAATGAAGGTGACCTCCTAATGAATGTAGGGGTGATAGAGGAGAGGCTCAATGGAGGTAGTGGCACGTTGGGATTGGTCCGCCTTGTTCTTGCTGCTCATCTTGGAGTTGGCAAAGGAAAGGGGGAGAGAAGAGGGGAGAGAGAGAAGGATTACAGCTGTCTAGATTTATTTTTAAAAAAAGAAGAAAATATCCCCAAATCAGTCCTGGGAGGTAGGCTTCTGGTAAGTAAAGTTCAGTATCAATTAGCTTATCGCCTGATAGGTCTGATATGGTAAGCTTATCAAGAAATAAGCTCAAATTTGGACCAGACCAAGTAAAATTGCCTGATCAGCATATTGGTCAACCATTGAACTGGTAAATACCAAACCATACCTCCCAGTACAATTGAGACTAAAATCCATGACGTAAATATCATCCCAATCCATGAAAGTATCTGCTTGAACAAAAATACAAGTACATATTCATGAGAATAACTTCCAAATCATCTTAGGATAGTAACAACTGTAAGTTATAACATTTAGTCAACAACTTTACAAAGTTATCAAAATATCCTTGCCTCATTCGATGTAAATGTCATCTTTGGCTGCATAACAAATTCTGATGAACACAAATTGAATTCCTCAGAAAATTAATGCTATAACAATTTCCACAGAATATTTTTCCTGCTATTGCCTACCTCTTCAACATAACAACTAGCACTAAGTACAGATGAAACAACAAAACAATATATCAGAAGCAAGAGGAGAAATGTTGTGTAGAATGAGAAGATAAACTACATTATGCATAGTGCAAAGTTGGTGGAAAAGTGAAAACTTGTATACCAAACAAGAACAATTACAGATCAAAAGTCTCTATGGAGACATTCAGATTGGTTAGTGCATTGTTACACAAGTGACATGTCTCAGTTTTAAATCCACAGATGAGCGTCATGTACATCATTTGATGTAATGGTAATTTCTTCAAATTTTAAAAAGAATTGAAATATGTCATGATACACTAAACTTCTTTGCACAGAAAAACAAACAAGCAACTATTTAGAATTGATGAAATACAACATCAAGCATTAAGACCTGACTGGCTGATATGTTCAGTCCTAAAAGGCAAAACTAGTGTGCCAAAGCAATGTAGGAAAGAAATAAAGGAAACAAATATAGGAAGAAAGACTGAAACATTTATAAGAAAACCAAACTGGATATAAACTTCATTTGTCTAAAATTGTGGTACTAAAACTGAATATTTGAACTGGAAAGCTTCTAATTATAAAAATAAACTAACCATGTAAAATATCTTCTTCAAGCAATTTTAAGACGAGCAATAAAGGTGGGGATCTGGAAAATGATGCACCTAAGCAACTAAGAGTGTTAACCTGTAAACATAGTTGTAAATTTTAATGTTGTCAAACATCATCATTTTCAGAGGAAAAGCAAATTAAAATATACCAGAAGACCAATATTTTCATTTTTGGAGGCAAGGATTTCCTTCGTTTTTGAATGCAAGGATGTAATTGCAGTCGGTAGCAAATCCCCAGGCATGCGACCATATCTGTTAATTAGTAAATTATAAACAAACATAATGCAAAATAATCTCACAAAAGAAAAGATAAATTGACTACTGTTAATGCCTTAATGGTTTATACACAATAAAAAAGAAGCAAGTCTGATATGACATCTATTAATGGTTTTGGCATTTTAAACATTGGCCTGGTAGTGATTTATCAAACCCACTTACCAAAGATTAAGGGTTTGAAACCTTATCCGATATATTTTTATAACTTAAACATTAGTTTGGTGTACCAGATGCAATTACCAAAGGTTAAGGGTTTGAAATCTCATCTCATATATTTTACACCTTAAATATTGGTCTAGTTATGGTGTACCAAATCCACTTACCAAAGGTTGATGGTTCGAGACCTCATCTGATATATAGCATCTTAAACATTGGTCTAGTGGTGGTGTACCAGACTCACCAAAGGGTGAGGGTTTGAAACCTCATCTGACCTGTTACCTAAAATATTGGTCTGGTGGTGGTGTACCAAACCCACTTACCAAAGGTTGAGGGTTTGAAATCTCATCCAATATAATTTTACACCTTAAATGTTGGTCTGGTGGTGGTGTACAGACTTACTTACCAAAGGTTGAGGGTTCAAAACCTCATCCGATATATTTTTACACTTTAAACATTGGTCTGATAATGGTATACCAAACTCACTTGCCAAAAATTGAGAGTTTGAAACATCATCCAACATATTTTTTACACCTTAAATATTAGTCTAATGATAGTGTACCAGACTAACTTACCAAGGGTTGAGGGTTCGAAACTTTATTCGATATATTTTTTGCTTTCGCCACTTACCCTTTGAAGGAAAAAAAAGAAACAAGTCTCAAAACTTTCAAACAACTGAAACAAAATTAAAAAGCCACAATTTAAAATATTTGTCCAACCGAGTATTGTTAACGGTGCATATAGTTTTATAGTGCTCTAACCACACACCACTTTTTTTTATTAATACCCAACCCAACAGAATTAGTCGACATACCAAACGGTATACCGACGTCATATCGATATGATATGATATGTTAACGAAATTAGTATTGGATCAGTACTTAAATCCACAATGAAAACTAAAAGCCTTCTGCAAATTTTGAAAGACTCCACACTATCAATAGTGGAAAGAAAGGTTCAAAACTGTTGGGCATCATGTAATATGCACTACCAATTCTAGATTTCAGAATATGATGAAAAAACATATAGGAATAAGCATTAAGGAGAGAATCAAAATCATACGGGGAGGCAGATATCAAAACCAAGATGACTTTGAGCAGTGATGAAATAAGTCCATTATGAGTTTCATGTTGCAGAAGATACAATAAACCTGCAACACAAAGATCAACTTATCATGCGACTGCAATTAAACAAGGACGTATAGCTGAAAAAGAAATAAGTTATGGACAAAATCTGCATTTGATATGGTATGTAGAATCATTGCCACTGTCAAGTGGATCTTCAGAAAAAAGAAGTTTGTAAATGAATACAGTAATTTATTTCCACATTCATGGGTTAATAGAACACAAATTTCTTCCAAGATGCCACATGAAAGAATAACTGACATAATAATATGAAGACGAGAACGACAATAATAAGGGACTTATCACCCAACTGTCTGGGTAAGCTACAGGATTTTTCCTATCACCGAGTTTGATCAAGAGGCGCCTGCCTACTTGGAAGGTAGTTCACACCAGGGACTCCTAATTGACTCAACTTATTATGTTAATATAAGCTCAGCTACTTGTCTTTTTTTTCTTTCCAACAAACATCTTCAGTGTACTTGGTGCATTTAAAGGATATAGGTATACAAGATGGGCAGGCTAACCTAAGCCCAAACTGACATATAGCACAGGGTTTGGCAGGATTCAGTTTGGACCATTGGGAATGGGCTAAAAAGTGTCAGTCCAAACTAGCAATTCAGTCAGGATTGGGCTGAGGGTTTAGGTAATGGTAGCCCAACTCAACCTCTCTACAAAGTAACAAAAGAGAAATCCCTTGTCATAATGCCCCCTATAGGTTACCCAGCTGCTGCCCCTAACATCTAAGTTGTAACTCATCTTCTTTCTTTTTCCACAATGTTTGACACCAGTTGTCCCTTCATTCCTCTCCTTCATTATCTCATATCTCTCAAATCCTTTATTACTGTCACAACTCCATATCCATCAAACCACTCTCTCTCATGGTGCAGGAAGCATTGTCCTCCATTGCCTGTGCCACCTCCAGCAAAGTTGGTCACTTCTCCATCATTGGTGCAAGTGGCCACCTCACCGACCTTGCTCATGATGCTTTCCCCTCCTACTGGCACTATCACCATCTGAGACCAAAATTTTAAATGTTTGAGTTTTGACAATCTTCTATATTCCTATTCTGACTGAAAATATTTGTCTTATGCATCTTTTTTCTATTTAAAATATCTTGTGCTTGCTTTTACATTTGAATTTATTTTAGTGGATTTGTTTGCCCTTGTTATGATTTGGTGATTCTTTTAATGGTTTAAGGTTTAGTTTTAGTTGGGTGGTAGAGATTGGAGATGTTGACAAGCCCCTCATGTATCACCCAACTAACTCAGGCCAACCTTACCAGACCGCTGGCTAGCCTTGAGTTACAGGAACTCATTTCAGGGTTGGGACAGATTGGCTCATTAAAAAAAGTCATCAAAAGCCTGTGTTGGTTTTGGCTCTGTAGTAATCCAATCAACTGGCTAGGTTCCAAACCCTCTTGGGTGCATCCATACCACCTTATAAGCCATTTACTCCCATTTTATTTCTGATTGAATCTAGCAACTTTGCTATTGACCCCATACACCCATAATAACATCCTTGTCTTAACGACAATAGTTTGGGTCCATGATTCCTAACCGCCCAAGATTCTGATCCATGAGAATATCTGATCTTACAAATTACAACCATCTAATTTTTTTCTTGATGACCCTCTCCGGTTTAACAATCCGTCTTTAAGTTTGTGTATCTTCAGTAATGGTTTCTTCTTGTTAAACAATCTAAGAAACCTGAAACTCTAATTCTTGAAAATTTCTTGACTATATTCCCTCAATTTTTCTCTTTGTATTGCTAAAGTTGCATGTCATAAACCAGTATGCAAGAATTAAATATCATAAATGAGAAAATACTAAGTTACTAACCAACAAGAAGGAAATGAAAAGGATTGTCAAACCATGGAATATTTATTCAGAGGTAGAGCACCATAAGGTACTAGCCTAGGAGATTGTGCTGTCTCAAAGGTGTCATTGCCAATTTTGCAATGTGATGAGCATGTGAGACTTAGTATGTGGCCCACGCTGTAACATGCTAGCACATAACGAACAAAAGGTTGTTACTGTAAAGGCGATCCTTGGATGAAAACAACAATTCAAAAATCGTTTTACAAGGCAAAGTATTAGTGAGAGACTATCCAACTCATCTCAAATTAAGAAAATGAGACTCATTGGGAAACAAGAAAAATAAAAGAAACATAAAGCATGGTACGCTTTGTGGTGTAGATAAATCTACAGAACATGATCGACACAAAGAGCAAAACAGAAGATATCAAGGAAGTTTGAGTTACTTGCTCTAAGTAAATTAAGCAATAAGCCACATTAAAAAATATGATTGGCATTGTCGCAACTTGCTAGGATCCCCCACACTCAGGTATTCATATGAACAACAAAAACATGAAGTTAATTCAAGCATTCAACAAAAACAAACTATAAGTCTCTGAGAAGACTCGGAAGGATTTATGTTACAAATTTCTAATCAAACATGTAGCCAAAAAAATACACCAGACAAGGAAGTAGTAATAGAAAACTAATTAAGATTATAAAAGAATACAAACATGGTCCAAGCATTCCACCAATCAATCTAAAAGTTTGAAAATAAGGACTAATATTATGCACCTGTATGCAATTGCATTAGCTTTTGTCCCAGTGAGCTAGACAATGTAGTAAATGATCCACATTTTGAAGATTCTTTGTATTCAGCTACTTGTGATAATGTTAGAGAATGTCCGTCCAACATACTAGCCAAAACAGAAGTTGATTCCATCCGTACCTGTAGATAAAAGGGAAGAATCGATTGAACATTCAAATAGGTAATAGGAAACCAAAACGCAACCACTTGAAAGAAGAGGTTGACAGAATCCACAGATTACAAACAGTAATGCAAAACCAAGAGAAGATATAATCTGCCTTGACAAATGTGCATGTATGATACTCGGTAAGAAAGAAAACATCATATATGCAGTGGCAAAGCAGGGAATTTGACGTGTTAGAAAAGTCCGCAGGAAAAAGTAATCAACTCCATAATGGAGTCATCCTATGAAGCACAGACACGGACACGACACGAACACATCGAGGACACAAATTATATTTAATATATATACATATATATATAATATTCCATAACCTTTTATAGTCTCTCCAGACACTTACTAATGTAGCTTATTAATAAAATAAGTCCAATTTCCATAACAATTGTTGGAGCTTATTAATGTTGTAGTCATGATGCTGCTATCTCTGTGTTACTAATCAACATCTAACTTGCAGGTTGGTCTTAAACCAAATGGATTTTTTGTCATGAAGAAGACACTCCAAGATGCGCTTTGTCCCTACAATCAACTACTAGAATAATATGTTAACAATTTAACTACTAAAAAAATAAATTTACCTACTAGAATAATCAGCAGTAAAAAAAACCAGGTTAGCAGTAAAAAACTCAGATTAAAACCCCATATTTTAAAAACCTTGATTCAAAAAATAAAAAAATAAAATAGGTAAATTAATTTACCTTCGTTGGACGCCACCCAAATTAAAAAATAAAAAACAAAATAGGAAAATTAATTTACCTTCACTGAACACCGCTAAGAAAGAAGCTTCGCTGGATGCCGACGAGGTCGCCAAGGGCCCGAGAGCATGCAACGGCTACTGGGTCGCAGGTGGGTCGCTCGGGGCGATGGGTCCGACAACACGATGACAATGTGATGGCCATAGAGGGGTGCTCGGGGCGAAGGGCATGAAAGCGCGACAACGAGTGATAAGAGAGCGGGGCTCAGGGTGAAGGGCTCAACCATCATGGCAACACATGACGACAGAGAGGCGAGCTCAGGGCGGAGGGCTCAAAAGTGCGACAGCACGTGACGATAGAGAGGGGGCTCAAGTTAGATGGCTTGATAGCACGACAATGCACGACGGCCATTGGGTCGCAGGTGGGGCACTTAGGGTGGAGGGCTTGGCAGCGCGACTTTGTCAGAGGCTTCGTAGGGACGCAGGTCAATCGCCAAGGGGCGGTGGCAAAGGATGATGAAGGGACACAAGTGGGGAGCAGGCTTCGCTAGATCATATGCAGGCGATGGGTGGGGCAGAGCCTGCCTCTTCCACAGGTGGGGACAAGCAAAGGCTTCGCCGGTGAGGAAGAAGGGTTCGATCAAGTCTTAAGGTATTTAACGCCAACGATAGGTAAGAAAATCCTTCCTCAATTCGTGAGAAAAAGGATTCCGAGCCTTCGCAATCCACTCGCAGTGAGGAATCCCAGTTTCACGACACCTTCGCAGTCGTGGCGCGGAATCCCGACTTCGACATTCTAAGTCGTATCCAACACAATTTAAAAAAAGACAAGGCTGGACAGACGTCCAACACGTATCCGAACGTGTCGATGACGAATCCGTGTTCGACACATGTTAGACACGGGTATGCCACTTAATTTGGCATTGCAGTTTGTTCTTCAACAATAAAGATGAGCTTCTAGAAAACTGGCTTTTGAAAAAGCTTAAGTATATTTCACAGGTAAAAGGCATCAAAAGGAAGTCCATATGAAGACAAAAAACACACAACAGACTTGCAAAAAGCTTACCTTTATTATGGGATCAAAGAGCAAACATGTCATCAGATTTGCCTCGAATTTTCTGCAGAACAACAATAGCACAAAGTGATGGTAAAAAGACAAAAAAAAAGAAAAAAAAGCTCATAGCATCAAAAGGTCAATTGAGTCGAACCTTGATTGTAGCACATCATTCTCAGGTAAAAGTAGCATCCAGAGAGAAGAAAGTGACTTTGGATCAGCATGGCAAAGATCCTTAGAATAGAAATAAAACAAGTACAAAATGCTCTCAGCACACTATTTTGAAATAGCAATAGATTTCAGAATTTTGACAACTGAATGGAACCAAAAATTACAGGACCTAGTATCAACTATCAAGCATGGTAAAAGCAATGATTTAAAAAGCGCTAGGCGCCAAAAGGTGCTAAGGTCCAAAAACGCTCGAGGTGCTAGGCGCTCGCCCAGGCACTCGCCCGAGCGAAGCGAGACGCTAAAATATAAAAATATATAATATAATTATTTAAAATTTTAAATAAAAATATGCTATTAAATTAAGAAAACTAACAGTATTAAAATCAAAATAATATATTATTAATCTAATAAATACAAATACTATTATTAGTATACTGTTAACAGTATACAGAAGGAGAAGAAGGAAGAGGAGTGTAAGGGGGTGCTGACTGAGAAAAGAGGACGCCCGAGTGCCTAGGCGAGCACCCCAACGCCTTTTTAAATCACTGGGTAAAAGCAAGGCCTCCAACCTAAAAATCTAATAGCTTTATGTTTTAACTCATCATGCATCTACACAAATTTTTAAATAGGGCTACATTAAAAGAAAGGATGACTACATCTCAAATCAAATAATCAATAACCACCTTCTATTCTATGGCCCACTAGAAAACATTTTCAAATTTTTGTTTCATAAAGTTCTCCAACTACTTCAAAGAAATTTTAAAGAGCATATGAAAGATATATTCAGCTCTAATTGGCAAACAACTAAGATTTATGCACACAAACCTATCTATGGAGCCTTTTGCATTACCTGGAGCATCTACTTGTCACTCACTGCTTATTTGGATGATCTCAACTACTATCAACTTACTAACAGTCTAATAGCCAAGGCATTATTAGAAGAATAATATTTTTACCAATGACTGAAATTTCATACTGTATCGGAATTTCGAGATTTGCTCGGTATGGTACAGATACCGAGTGGTGTATTTTGATATACTACTCGGTATATATATATATATATATAAGAGGTAAACCACTCGGTATACCTCTCTTCTCCCCACGCGGGACGACATCGCTGAGGCGACATCGTAGAAAATAAAAAAATTTGCGACGTCGCATCTCTTCTTGGGCGACGTCTCATAAAAAAAAAAATCGCTGAGGCGTCACCTCTCTTCACCCCACGACGCCGATACTCTTCTCCCCACACGCAGATGAGAAGTCGCCGCAAATGAGGAGAGTAGCGTCGATCTCAGGTTCTCCTTTTTTTTTTTTCCTTTTTTTTTTTCCTATTTCTTTCTTCCCCTTCTGCTTCTTCTTGCACCTTCTCCCTCTTTCTTCTCCCTTGGTCACCATTGATGATAACGGCCTCAATCGACGATATCGCTCGGTAGCGAGCGGTCTGTGTACCGGTCTACTGATGGACTGATACATACCGCCCGGTACAAGCGGTATCATTCGGTATTGCAAACCTTGGTTTTTACAAGCTGCGGCTGACATCAAATATCTCGACCTTAAGAAAAATAATTCAGCTTAAGCATCTTACTTTTTGAGCAAAACAGCAGCTTTAAGTCCTGACATGGGACTCAAAGCACCCTACAACAATACATCTTTTCTTTAGTTGATAAGATTGCAACAAACCTGAACTTGCAGAAAAGTTAACTTGAGGGATTTAATGTAAACAAGAAAGTACCTGTATGCAAGTAAGTGCAGCCAACCTAACTTTTGAGCTTCTGAAACGGTCTATATGCTTAGAAGAGCCATCACTATCACTATGATCCGAATCTGATGATGTGAAACCATATTTTGAAGGCACATGGTCTGAAGAACATTGAGCATCCAGTGTGTCATTAGTAGGACCATCCTTCTTGCGCAAGTGTGGTGGTTTATAAGGACCGGGAACACTTTTTATGGATTCCCCCAACCCAGATTTTATGCCATAAGAAATAAATGCTTTTTCCTTCAAATCACTGATCATAGGTCGTAATGAAGATCTACTGGGGAGACCATACACAAGAAATAATTGCAATGTTGCTACCAAACCTGGCACCTTAGATTTTCACAAAGAAAGTTATCGAAGGTTAACTAACAAAATTCATTCAAAATAAAGACATAGCAGAAGCTACAGACATACATGCCCTGAAAGAGAACCTTTTGGCTCCAAAAGAACCAAATGCAGACAATTAAGAAGATTCAACAAAAGCCTGCAAAAAGATAAGAGGTTATATTCAAGACTTCTGCTTGTCCAATTATGGGAAAAATGCTCAAGAGAAACAAAGGAAAAAAGCACCTTGACATGACAGAGTTTTCAAGCAGCAAGTTCTTCGACACCAAGTAGTCCATTACTTTCCTCAATACCTGGTGACAAGATAAAATATGCCACAGCAACTATAGATCCAGAGACCAGTTAAAACAAAGAAAACAAGCTCACCTCAATTGTTGATTGCCATAAGTTGGCCGGGATAGAAGTTCCAATTCCAGTTAAAGCATCACACATCATGGAAAGTGCATGAGTTTGTATGTCCCATACAATGTTGCATAGAGGACTGCTACTTACAGAATCATTGAAAGGACTGTGGGTTCCATGTGGATGATGCAGGCTAAATAACTCAGCATGCAAGCATGAAACAAGACAAACAAGAAGGCTGACTAACTCCATAATCTCAGATAATGAATTGTTTCTTCTATATGCTTTGACAGCAAGCCTGAAAATTTTGGTAAAGAATTATTTGTCATATAACTTACAGCATCCAAAAATGTGAAAGGTATTTGATTTTTCAAATGCAGAAACCAAAAGATGATAACTTCTAAGCACCCAAAAAATGGTTTATTTAGTAATATTATAATCATGACATTTCTACACAAATACCTCAATGACATCCTCTGATATAATGATGCCAAGGTAGCACCTGACTTTCTTATCGTGGTAAATTTGGACAGAAAACTTGTACAAAAGTAAAAAACAAATCTGTGTTCTCTGACCGGTTTCCTATAGTGAGCTTGATCAGAAAAGGCCAAAGTCGCCAGACACTTATTTGTCTCAAGATACCTAAAAAACATAAGCAGGATTAGGTGATGAACCAACAACTAGGTAGCAGCTCAGCTGGATGGCATGCTGGACAGCATGTTTTATGCTGACTTAGCCAACCAAAATAACCAGCCAAAGCACTTGTTGGATTTATTGATTTTGGCACTGGCTTAAACCAACTAATTTTCTCCCATGTGCAGAAGCCAATAATCAGCCCAACTGCATTACTGAATTAACATTAAGTGGTCTGATTGACCCAAATGCTTATCAGCCATCCTAAGGTTTCCCCTTGGTGAACGCTGTTGACAAAGCAGCAACTGCTAGCTAAATGACGCTCACACAAATTGTGAAAACTTGGGATCATGACAAACTTGATATAAAAAAATTAATCACACACAAGTTTACTGAATTAATGGTCCAAAGAAAGGAATAAGGCACCAAGGATCCATGTGACAGACTTGTGAGTACTTCAATGTGCCCTGCTCAAGACATCACCTGCAGTTTCTTGATATCTAATGTGCCCTGGTTAAGACATCAAGAACTCAAGAAATCAAAACTGAGATATTGAACCCATATCACTTAAATTCTAGAGGATATAGATGCCCACATTAGATGATGCAAGTTGATTAGAATTATTGGTGGGAAAAAGGCTAGAGGATACCTAAAAATGCTTTGTTGGAAATCAACCTAAATAAAGCTCAATAATAGCAGGAAAAAGGATCCATGTAGTCATCCCCAAATAGCCGAAACTAAGAATGGTGGTTGTTGCATATTCACTGTACCGATACTGATAAAGTATGTTGGTACCAGGCTACCAGAATATATTGCATGGTTCGTCTTACCGGTCCGTACCAATGTACCGACCAGCTGTCGGTACGGTACATATGAAGCTGTACCAAGCATACCAACACATGATACATAGGAGCATACCAATGTACCGCCAATACCGGTCCCCTATCGGACTAATACATACCGCCCGTATTGAGTGGTATACAATAGTACAACGAACCTTGATATATTGTCCACACTAATATCACTAAACAAATAAAGTCAGTACACTAAGGTGTTTAGATCCATGAACATAAATGAGTGAATCAGTTACTAGGGCTACAAGTTTAGCTCAATGATCCCAGACAGACTGTACATGGCTTTTTAATACAGAGATGCTTTGTAATGAGCCCAAATAAACATAACATGCATGATCATCACATGAGCCAAGCAAGAACTTGTCTGCATGATCGATGCCAATGATGCCAGCATTAAAATGAATATGCCAAGATTGAGGCTGGCTTAATCATGATCAGACCAAACACTACCTTTGGACTGACAACCAATCTGAAATTTAGCTATGCTCAAATATCATCTAGGTTCGATTAACCAAGCTCGTACATGCATTTATTATTTCAAATTATTTTTTTTTAACAGGCCTGGCTATGATGCTCAAATAATCCTATAATGAATGTGGTTGAAACAAAATGATATATAAGTAACTACAGAATTTCAAAGAGCAACTACTGGGATTATGTTGGGTAATGCCTACATGACCTTAGATAGTGCAAACAGGAGGTCTCCTCGACAAGGCAATCTTTTCGTCACTGCCAATTTCACATATTACACAAAAAAATGGACTTAGACATCAGGTTGTTATGATGAAATCTAAAGATAAATGCATAGTAGTACAACTTCAAGAATTCTCTTATTTATCTTTTTGCTTCAGATGAAAACAACATATGCAGATTGTGTTGATTCATTATCAATGAACAAACACCAAGCAAGTGAACAAGCACTGAGAAAGAAGGCTAAGAACTATTAACAAAATTGTTATAGTTCACTAACCTGAGAATATCTAAAACCTCAGCTAGTGCTTTCATTCTAGAAGTGTTGTCCATACAAACACTACTATTATCAGTATTACCAAGCAAGTGCTCCACAACCCTTTTAAGAATGTTCAGTATAATGGTCCAAGAAGAAGAACTAATGCCAAGGAAGACTTTGCAACTAACAGCATGTACCTGCACTGGATATGAACAGCATCAGGGGTGGTAAATGGTAATGGCAGCATGTATAATAAAACAATCTCTGATTAAATACTAAGACACAATGTCATACCAACAATTATTAATGTCATACCACTAGAAAACCAAATATCACAAAAAAACAGAAAATATAGAATTTCAAACACAAAAAAAAGGAAAAATATATAGAATCTCAAACACACTTGATGATAACATTACAAGACATGCAAAGCCTACGACTAGTATCAGACAAAGATATCATCTTTTCCTTGTTAAAAAGGATATCAGCCTAAAATCGATAGCACATTTACATAACGCAATTTTGAATAAAATTCATGGATCAAAAGAGACTAATCATTCCAGAGATTTCACCTCCACGCATTCTAGTATGAAACCATCAGTTCAAAGATCATGGTATAAAGCATGACACATGATGGCCACAGACAGGTAAAGCACAGGACAGTCCACGATATAAACTTAATTTCCGAGGTCGTAGAATTTTCTATACTTAAGTCAGAGAAGAAGAACATCTTAAGAAACTGCTCATATTCATTACTTACTGTCATTGATGGTACTTCCAGGAACTTAATCTCTGTAGTCAGAGGATTTTCAATCCACCAAATTTTGGTCATAGAAGAATGTATCTACAAAGAGATAGTAAACAATTATTTTGCTCTTATTGTTTTTTATTCTAGTTAGAATCTTGGTCTATCTTTCTAAAGAGATTTTAAATTGTGGCTGTCTTTGGTTTCTTGACTAGGGAGGGGTAGAGTACTTGTTTCCTCAGTGTGAGGATGCTTGTTGACCAAAGCGCCAAGCTCTACTTAGCCAAAGTAAAAGTTTATGGAAGAACAAACAAAATTCATCGGATGCATCGTCCTTCTGAATCCAAAAAAAAAAAAAAGTCCTACCGATGGTCTAAAATTCTCAACCCGTATGCATCAGAGCATCTAATTTGATATACTGAACACTAGAATCCTGAAGATATAATCAAAGAAAAATCAGCAAGTTGTGCTTAGATCCCAAGCCCCAGTGACTTGGATCACTGTTTCGAATAGCTAGATCATTGAAGGAACAACTTGATGCATCAAGATCAACTTGATGCATCGAGAACGCAAGAAAGCACAAAGAATACCAAATGGCACGTCCACAGCAACACATCATCCACATCTTTGCACACCGAAGCCGCCGACGCCAGCTCAGCGAGCAGAACCAAATCCGAAGTCACCTGAAACCATCAAATCTCGCTCTCTCGGGAACAACTCAAGGATCAAAAAGAAGGGTTCGAGAACGGGATTCCAGCGTCACCTCGTGAGGGGGCAGATCGGTTGCGGCGGCGACCATGGCGTCGGAGGGGTGGGAGAGGATCAGATCGCGGAGGAGAGCGAGCAGGGCGGTGGGAGGGGGCGAGGCTAGGGTTTCGTCTCGGAGGGTGAGGAACGCCGTCCGCCAGCAGCGGGCGCCGGATGAGGACGGCGCCATAGCGGGACCCGTTTCCACCCCGGACTTCATTTCTGGGTTTTTAAACGAGCGAGGGGGAACGCCGGATGAAGACGACGACATCGCCGGGCCCAATTCCAAGCCCGAGTTCTCTGGTGGAACGATCCACAGATCCGGCCCTTACTCTTCGAGTCTGTTGAGGGTATACATGTAATTTTGGGAAACGTGCAACAATGAAGGGCTGGGAGCGGGAGGTTTCGAGTCTCTTGAGACGCATGATTTGAATAAGTTATATGGTGTAATAAAAATAAACTCTATTGTGATGATTATTTTGATGGTGTAATCGGGTATCATATTATGCTGTAATCATATTATTGCTTGGACCGTCCGAACAACCGATTATATTTATCTAAAAATACTTTTAAAATATGTATATAATATAAATTATTAAAAAAATAAAGAATACAATAAACAATATTAGGTTTAAAAAAAATAAAAACAGCAATAATACAGTAAATAATTTAAAAAATCAACCATCATTTTAAGCATAATTTTTTAGCTAGATTAAATAATATCTGATGATATCCAAAATATGAATTAAATCCAAACAAATTGTTCAACAATATAAAAGAAACAGTTATTATGATCAAATGTATATGAATTTCGTACAGATCAAAATATATATTTTTATAGTTTGTCCATTGTTACAAGTGAATGTATATGAATTTGATATAGATAAAAACATTTTTTTTTATAGTCATCAAAATGACATTCGGCAATTCTACTACTTATGATATAAAGGAAGATGAGAAAGTGAAGGGAGATTTGAGATAGACGATGAGAGAGGGCGGCCCAAAGAGAGAAGCAATTACACGAGTGAGCTCACTTTCTTTCTCGCGTCATCCTATTCTCAAAACTATCATACATATTTATATTAAATAAAAAATATTTAAGTAATTTTAGCTATATTTATAATTTATAAATTTGGATCGGTTTGAATGAATAAGAATTGTGACGTGCCATTTATACGTTGGACGGGCGAGTAATCATTGGATGGCCCGGACCGGGTTCAACCCCAGCGGCTTAATGGGCGGTCTTTTTGCTCCGATTAGAAAGTATTCGTTATGGACCGGGTTCATGGGCCTCAGTGTCGTGCGCCAACTAATCATGACCGGGGTCCGCCTCAGAATTACCATGGTGCGCTCTGTGCTGGCTCGGCGCGGGCTCCACATATTGGGTGGGCCCCAAATTTGGGTGGTCAAAAAATCTCGAGTTACCAAGTAATACGGTGCTAACTCGGATGATGCGACAAATATGCACAAGACTTGACTCTCGGTAATAGAATTTGAGGAGGTCAGACGGAGAGAGAGAGAGAGAGATGGGCTGTGCACGTGTTAACCGTGGAAAAGCCGACCCAACCTGCGGTGCATGTGTTTCCGAACAGGACAAGTTTATATATAGATGTATATGGCGTGCCTAATGATGGGGGCCAGTCCACGCCGGGACCCACGGGCTCGCCTATCCACATCATTGTCGCTCCTTTGTGGGGCCCGTCCCCCACTCACCCCTCCTCCTTCGTATGCCAGTCACGAGAGAACAGGTTATTTGCTGAAGCTACTTGCTAATTAGGCAAAACTTGGACGAGGCCATGGCGGAGGACAGACAAATGGAGATGTACTTAAGTGGTCATGGCTTTGTGGGTTTCTGCAATGGCTGAAAGCTGAGCTAGGGTAGAAGCATGATGTTAGAAGGTGGAAAGGGGCGGTGGGGACGACGCCAAAAGAAATCTAAAAGGAAAAGGTGATGGATGGATGGATAGAAGGTGCGGGCGGTCCCACACACGCTGGAGTGGGCAGTGGAGGTGGCTGTTCAATTACGTCTCCGGCAATGTCCTCCTCTTTAATCGGAGGTGTGTGTAGTACTTGCAAATCCGACTCCTATTTGCTTACATAACCTGATAAACCAACATCATTACCTCTGTCGAGCTTGTCATTCTAAGCTTCCACTTTGTTTGTGGCTGGAGACTGTTCCTAGCCCTCACAGACAACAACAACTCTATTTATCATGTAACGCAGAAACAAAAGCAGAAGAAACTGTTTATGTTCTTCGAGTCAGAGAAGAGGGGAGAGAGATGCGTTATTTCTGATGAGCTCATCAAGTAGGTCATCTTTTGATCCACACAACTCATTCATAGGTTTCCGTGACACCCATAGAACGCTGTTCGACCATTATTATTATATTTACATGTAATAGATATATACATACATATAAAAATATGATATATATATATATATGGATATATCTTTGATTTCTTTAGCATTTGCATAGTGGGAAGGTGGGTGAAAGCGGATGAGCCTCGCCGAAGCTTTACTTATTATACCCGCTGTCCTCCGTTTCCGTTCTCTGCAACTCTCTCTCTCTCTCTCGCTCTCGCCCGTCTCCTCTCCATCACCTCTCGCTCGTCGGCACGCGAGGTGGTTGCAGAGGAGGCTTTTGATCTTTCTCCCTACAATTTTTTGGGTGGCAGAAGAAAGCCTGAGAGACATGTTATCCATGACCAACACTTGAAAAGTTGCCATCTCCCATTTATTTCTCCACCACTGTTCTCCAGCTGCCTCTTTTCTTCCTCTCTTCTCTATCTCTGCTGCGTCTTCTTGTTGGGCTCGGATCATTTCACTTCACGCACTGGCCAATCCGAAGAAAGTTGACGTTGTTGAGTGGTTCAGGTCCCAAGACAGGTTTGATCCTTCTTTGTGCTCCCCTCTGAGAGAAAAGTGCGGGAGAACGAAAGATCCAGATCTTACCTGCTTAGATCTCAGTGCCTTCATCGCCGTCTTTCTCCAGGTAATACCTACAGGTGAGCTTTCCATACTGAGAATGTTAAATCTCGTCGATCATGGATATCTGCGTTTCTCCTGTAAGGAAATTAGGTCAGCGAGTTAAGATGCAACTAAAGATCTCCATGGTTTTCTTCCTCTTCTCGTTCTTTTGTCCACTTCGGTGGAGATCTGCATGTCAAGTTCATCATCGCTCACCGCACGCCCTAAGCATCCGCATGAAAGCATTTCTTAGAAATGCACCTTGTTCATGCGATCTACAGTCCTCGATCAACGGAATGAGAGATCCATGGCATAGAGAAGCGCGAACTTGATCGTTACGAGATCTGCTTCACTTCTTTTCTCGCAAGATGTTGCGACAAACACTTCAATGGAAGGAGATATTTCATGGGTGGATTAGTGAACTACGTATGAGCTTTGTCCATATATAGGGTGACAACTCCATAGTTCTCTTGAGCTATTCTTGAGGACCTTCATGCGTGATAGAAATCATTGCTATATTGCTTTGTTCAGAAACAAAGAGAAATCTCACTAGTGAACCATCGTTCTTTTGTAGGCCACATTTTTACGAGACATTCCTTGAGGATATCCACCGGATCAAATACATGTCAGGAGCCATTTTTATCTTCCTTTTGAGTCTTCGATGGACCTCAAAACTAAGTTGTGATGAATGTCTAGCGTGTAGATGGCAACAGATGTGTTGGGAAAACAAAATGAAGAAAATAGTTGAACAAAACGAAGGTCGAAACATATTTTATCTCACTAAACATGCAACTTATCTTCAGGCTTTGATGCTTTTCAAATACTTTCATTCAGAATCGCAAGTTCATCTGATACCATAGGAAAACTAATAAGATTTACTGTGGCAATGCTTAGCATAAAAAGAAATATCATCTTTTATATCAAAAATAAAGTGTTTTATAACTGTAATAGGATTCAACAACTTTCATTCACATATGATGATGGAAGAAATGTTTGACATTACTGAAGCTCGAGAGTTGCATATAATCTCCCTTAAGAGTAGTGCTGGTATATGATGGTTTTGTTGCATGCATGTATTCCAGGGTGCAGAGAAAAGAAGAACTGACATATAATTACACTTCTGCAGAGAAATCTTTGGTGCAGTGATTCTCCATCACAGCAAGATAACTATGCTTATTATCATGACATGGTTTGCAGGACTTGGCGCAACATCACGGCAAGAGTATGAACACCATCTCGCACGTTCCACCGGGCTTTCGGTTCCACCCCACCGATGAAGAACTGGTAGATTACTACCTGAGGAAGAAAGTGGCTGCAAGAAAAATCGACTTAGACGTAATAAAAGATGTGGATTTGTATAAAATCGAACCTTGGGATCTTCAGGGTACATCTCACACAAAACCTCAAGTACTTCTGCTCCTTTCAGACTTGAACTGATCATGTTTACACCATCACATAGAGATCTGTAGGATAGGAGCAGAAGAGCAGAACGAGTGGTACTTCTTTAGCCACAAGGACAAGAAGTATCCAACCGGAACTCGAACTAACCGAGCAACCACAGCTGGATTCTGGAAAGCCACTGGAAGAGACAAGCCGATTTACTCCAAGCATAGATTGGTCGGAATGAGGAAGACTTTGGTCTATTACAAGGGTCGAGCACCAAATGGCCAAAAGTCAGATTGGATCATGCATGAATACCGTCTTGAAACAAGTGAAAATGGACCTCCACAGGCAAGTTTATTCTCATTTAAACTTCACCTTCTCATGTCAAAGACTGATAGAACAACGATGGCTCATGCAGAGCATGCATTCATATCTACTCTAATATTCTTCTTTAAAGTCTGCAAACTAAAACGCCACCATTTCCGTCTTAGCTGAACTCCTTTAAAATCGATAGCCACATATATGTATGTCCTGATCTGAACTTTGTTCTTCTTATACAAAACATTTACATCTTATACCAGAATGATTACAATTAGATAAACCACTTGCAACATACAATATAATTAATTACACAAGAAATTCTAAGTGGCTTTGGTTGGTTGCATTTTTGACTTCGTTTAGCCTGAATTAAGCAGCTTCATGTTGTGATTTACTCGACTCTTTCATCTGCTACGTTTAGTCTAAAGCGTTTACTGCAGATTGAAACAATAACCAAGTTCATATTCCCGGTAATTCCTTGATATTTTTAGTCTTGAAGTGCCATCTCTGAATATATTCTTGCAAAATTGATCTCTTCTTGCAAGTGATGATTATTCTGCATGACATGGTTTTCTACAATCTTATCGTGATCATATGTGTCCTGTAACTTCATGTTACAGGAAGAGGGTTGGGTTGTGTGCAGGGTGTTCAAGAAACGAGTGCCAACCGCAAGAAGGGCAAGTGATGAATTGCCATGGTACGACGAGCAAGGTTCCTTCATGCAAGACATCGACTCCCCAAAGAGGACCATGCCGCAGCCTGCCATGGAGTATCATCATCACCACCAACTCTATTCCTACAAGAGAGAGATAAAACTGCATTACCGCTCGCCGCATGAAGCTCTTGATCACGAGCTCCCACCAGTAGAGCCCCCCATGATTTTTAGCTACCTGAACCACGGAGACTCCCTACAGCGACTCATCTTCTCGGAGAATGAAGCAGTGCAACCTCGACACCAACTTCAGGCAACCACGACGGACAACAACGATGAAAACGTAAGCCAAGCATCAGACCAAGTGACGGATTGGAGGATTCTCGACAAGTTCGTTGCAGCTCAGCTCAGCCATGATGGCTCAAAGAAACCTATCTACTCGGATGAAGACGACCTTCTTCAAGTTGCCGATGAACAAGAAGTTGCCATGGAGTTCCCGTCGACATCCACGTCGAGCTGCCAAATGTATCCGTGGAAATGAAACATGAATTCTCCTATGTAGCCAGCACGATATGAATCATATATGTGCGAGTGATGATTATGGTTGTGTACATAAGGTACTAGACGATTGCGATGCGGCTGTTATTCTAGATATTCCTACTTATGAATGAAGCAAAGACTACTAATATGAATGTGTGCCATGATGTTATTTGCTTCATCAGAAAGTTAACTACGATGCATGACATTTGCACCGCAGGAAGTCGCCTGCTGAGGCTCAAATGATCAAAGTCATTTTGTACAATATGTACAAACAATATAAAATCAATCGCATTCTATCCATTCCATCTATTTTTCTTATGTTGTGCTATCTTTCAATATTACTTTGGGGCTTCTGCATACAGCATCTGTTACCTTATAACCAAATGTCAGACGTGAAGAGAAAGAACCACTGATATGCAAGAAAAGAAAGAACATGAACCGGTTTTAAAGCTATTGAAAGAGCAATCCATTAATCGTTTCATGGAACAAGGAAGCTTCATGCTTCAGTTCTGCATGTCATTGCATCGAATGCAAACACAAACATGAAAAGCTACACGTAAAGGAATTCTAGTCAGAATAGTTTTAAGGTTTGCCTTTTTCCAGTTTATGTACGTATCGATGACGATAAGAGCAACACAGCTTTGTTGCAGATAAAGAGTGTTACAGACCATAAACACTTACAGAACAACTATCATCATCATAATTTAGAACATAAAACAGATAAATTTGTGACGGTAAAAGGACGAATTAGCAATACTAACCATGTTGTCAGGTACGTACCATGAAGCTTTTGTTCATCCAGTGAATAGTCCAGTTTATATAGATAGCATGACTTCAAGGCTAGCTGTGTGTGATGGTCTATGTACTGACTCCATAAGAACTCCAGGAAAATTAGGCTTTGTCTGTAACACTAAAGTTGTAGTAATGATGGTAGGATGTCATACCTGTTCTTCATCTACTGATGTGCAGGGTAAGGATCAAGGCAAAGCTAGACACAAGCATACAACTAAAGCATTCGATGGTCTTTGAAGCAGATCAGTTCCTACTGAATTCTAGCATGCATGATCCAAACCCTACGGGGAAGAATTAATCGTTGGCCAAAGAAAGATACAGCTGGGAGTTAATAAGCAATTGGCTATGAAGAAGATTGACCATAATGCAATATTTGATGCTCACAGGAAAATACAAGTAAAGGATATCGTCAGATGAACATCTTACTTATCTCAGCTCGACAATTTGGCAGCTTCCTTTGTCACTAAAAAGAACGCTGGTAACATCAAAGTCGAGTCCGAAGAAGCATCAGCTGCTGGAAACCCTAAGAAACCATAAGAGTATATAGCACGCCAGATCATCTTCCTATGTTTGCTTACCCTTTCAGGTCACCTATGCAGAGAACGTCCGACAACCAAGTGAAGCTGCGTTCCTCGCGAGAGCTACAACACGAGAAGAAGGAGCAGAAGACTGGATTTGATCAACGGATTAGTAGAGAGAAAGGAAGCAGCAGTACAAAAATGCCTCCCACCCACTCGGCCTTCAATTTTGTGGACTAGAAGAACCCACCAGGAATCCATGCAGGCAAGCAAAGCTATATCCCCTTCTTCCTTAAAGCAAACTATTTGTCTATATATCACACTGAGAGAGAGAGAGAGAGAGAGAGAGAGAGAGAGGTGTGAGATCCAAGGTCAAAAAAGGTGGGCTGTTGGGAACTAAGTGGACATGAGATGCATGCAATGTAAAGGCATCGGGACGTGGAAGAATTATTAAGGTGATGTTAGTAAGTGTTGTTTGTAGACGAAGATAACATGATGCCTGCGTGAAAGCTCTCATGTGACCACTCATCATGCTACCACCACCTATCCCCGTCCCTCCTTTCCTTCCACGCCAGTGGCCGGAGACCCACCTTAAGCCCTCCTGACACCCTCTCTATCTAATCTTATCTAATCATCACTTCCTTCCATCTATCCTCTATATATCTAAGTAATTACAGAATCCAAACACTGCATTAATCATCCACGCCGACCTTTTCTCTACTTATTTAGTTGCACTACTCACGGCCAAAAGGATCGGTGACAAAAGCAAAGGAGAGTTCTTCAGATTTAAAAGTAGATCGAGAATGGATACAACACTATAACCTACCCATTAGAATAGATGATCGATGGTGGTTCATGCGATGGGTATGTACAGTGTCCATGTAGCTCTATACGTATAGATATTTGCATCCTCATGTTCATGTATACCTGGGATATACTTGTGGAAGCAAAACCCAATAATTATACGCTACAAAGGGAAACGGGTACGTACTTTTACGTGGTACAAACATGTCACTGATGGATGATGGAGATGAAGAGACGATCCATGATAACTGGTTCATCCCCACACATGACAACTACTGGAAAGAGAGGCCACTAAGGAGACAATGCTTCTGTCTCCAGTGATTGATGTCTACCTTCCCTGAGCCAGACAGCATGGGAAGCAAAGCTCATGATGTTGCTTTTAAGGTCCGACACCTCATGTCCTATATGTATCCAAAGCTTTTTTTTGGACTTATTTCGCTCTGAGCTTTGTTCTTTTTGACTCTTATCCCCCCCTACATTGACTTCCCCATAGCCAATGCATTCTTCTTTTCCTCTGGAAAAGAAGAGAACAAGACATTTGTCACCTCGATGGTTCTAAGAACAGTGTTATGTTCCTTTGAGGGAAATGTATGAATAAATACTGTCTCAGTAAAATTTTATTCAAATATAGGTCATAGTTAAGATAAAACTTAGTTGGAGTCCTACTTCAATTCACTTCGAGTTATCATACTTCGATTCAACTTAAATACGGTCTACTCAAATCTAAGCTCGAAGCTCATGTTCGACTAGTTTAAAGACTCAATTCAACTCAATCTCTCAAGATCAAACTTAGTTGGAGTCCTACTACAATTCATTTCGAGTTATCATACTTCAATTCAACTTAAATAAAATTTAAGCTCGAAGCTCATGTTAGACTAGTTTAAAGACTCAATTCAACTCAATCTAAGTTAGAACTTCGACTAAGAGTCCTATTTTAATTAGGAGTCTCCTTCTTTACAATAATAACAATGTAATAAACAAGAGTTGAGTAGAAAAAAAAGAAGAAAGAAAAAGACGACAACAAATTTATTGTCTCAGGAAATCTAAATAGTCATTCAAAAATTTTGAACTAATTTACTTGAGTGACTTCTTGGTTGCATGTTTAGGTATTTTTTTAAAAAAATAATAATATTTTTTTACTTCAAAAATATATCAATCATCTCACAAAATAATAATATTTATTTTAATTTGCATAAATAAATTTTTATGTTAGCACAAAAACTATATCCAATTTTAAGACCAACGATAAAAGCCTAATTGTTAAGATTTCCTTCATCGTGTACTCTCACCCAACAACAATAAATCTAAACTATTTTTCGTCAAATATATTTTGTATGTATTAACTATTATTGATCGAGAAATTAGAAATGTTTCCTTCATCCTTCGTATACTCTCACCCAACAATAATAAATCTAAACTATTTTTTTCAAAAAGATTTTGTATGCATTAACTATTATTGATCGAGAAATTAGAAATGTTGCATCTCATCATCTCTTATTTTTCTGGTTTTTTATTCTTATTTTTATTCGCTATGTGCCTTTTTTTTATTTTCTTCACGTTCTGCGTGTTTCTGTTTTGTTTTTGCTTTTTATAGAGAACGCTCTGTTGCAGAAAGCAATTCCTTGGATAATAAATTCCCTGAAATATTATTGTTTTTGAATAAGAATTATGCTCATGCCGTTGTCCTCCTCGATTGGTGGCTTAGGAGACGGCCCGGTCGTTGAGGGGAGCTCCTCGAGGAAGGGAGGAAGACGGAGGGCGAACTCGACGTCGAACTCTCCGCCTACGAACGCCAAGCTCGCTTCCGGATGCACTCACTACTCTTCTGGTCTTAGAACCCTATCTACACTTTTCTCCTTCTCCTTCTTCTTGATTTCTCATTGGACCTTCTCTGCCCTAGTTGATTCCTCTTCGAGGGACACGGACGATCTTTCCGGGTGTTTCGTTTGTTGTTCTGATCACAGAGAGCTTGACCCGGATGAAAGATGTCGGCGGCCTCCGATGTAAACTTTTCGGGCCTGGTTCCCGGGCCCTGGGCTCTAGGCCTTTCCAAGTTTGGGATTCTGTAGCATCCGTACCCTGAGCCATGGAGGCGCGGTACACACGACACCGATGACCATCATCACTCAACTAATCGACGGAGAGGACGGGCAGAGGAGAGAGCACGATCGCCAGTGTCCCATCCACTCCCCGCCCCACCCCTCTCTTCTCGCGAGACGAGACATCTCTGCCACTCCTTCGGCGTTCCTCATTTCCTAGCCTTCATCCACTGACCCAATCCCAAGAGTCGAAGGAGGAGGCGAAGGAAAGAACAGAGAAAGGGGAAAGAAATCCTGAATCCATTGGTTTTTCGTCTCATCTTCTCAGAATTAGCTCTCGACGGCCTCGATCTGAAGGCACAAGCAGAAATGAGCGACGGTGGATTTCTCGGCATCCAGCCGACGGAGCTCAAATTCCCTTGTAAGCAACCTTTACTTCTCTGATATTGTACTTGTCGTATATTTTTCCGCCGATCGATCAATGCTTGTTTATCTTTTCCTTTCGCGATTTTGTACTATATTTTTCCTTTCGTGCGCGCGCGCGCGCACACACATAATGTTGTCATTTTGCTAACGGGATTTGCCGGCTGGTCATGCGTCGAGAAGTTGAGTTGAAGAAGCAGAGCTCATGTTCCATGCAGCTGACCAACAAGACAGATCAATATGTTGCTTTCAAGGTAATTCTTTTCATTTTTCTAATCAAATAATTGTCGCTTTCTCATTCTTTTCTTTGTTTTCAGCTGCCATTTCTTCTTGTTTAGTGGTAATCGGAATAATTTATCTATGTTGACATACATATGTATATTTGCTGATGTTATATAGGTTAAAACTACGAACCCGAAGAAATATTATGTCCGCCCCAATACAAGGATTGTAATGCCTAGGTCCACATGTGATGTCACTGGTAAACCCTGTTTTCTCTCGATCTAGTTGGAGATGTAGATACTTGGTCAGTTCATAGTACTCGGTCTTACTGCTTGTCTTTATTTCCTGTCTTTGATGCTTTAGTCACCATGCAAGCACAAAAGGAGGCTCCATCAGACATGCAATGCAATGACAAGTTCCTACTTCAGAGTGTCATAACAGAGCATGGTGCAACGACCTAAGACATAACCTCCGAAATCGTCCCTACCTGTGCTATGTTCATGGGATGCCTTCGTATTTCTTCTGTTCAATTTTGGTTGTGTGATTATAACTTATACTACTAACCATCAGTTCAATAAAGAACCTGGTAAGGTTGTTGATGAGTTCAAGTTGCAGGTCACTTATGTTCCTGCTGGTCCTCCCTCACCTTCCTGAGGAACCAGAAGAAGGATCATCCACATTGGAAAACGGGCTTCATAGTTTATAAAGACAAGATTCTATAAGTGGCTGTCAACTAATTGAGGCCCTTAATATGTCATTCACATTTCCTTGTCCTTTTTATGTTATGTATACCTGGAGTTATCTTGCTTCGATTAGTTCAATTGACTTCAACAAACTTTCAGGTATCAAGATCTAACGAGCCGTCAAAGGAGAAGTCTTCAGAGGTTACTTGTTCCCCTTATCTGTTCTTGGTCTAACAATTTCACAAAATTCCTGTAAGTGGGTTTTGTCTTGAAAGCCTCTTTGGTTTAATATTTTGCTCCCCTTATGTGGAAATCAATAATGCTTTCTTAAACTTAGATGATGTGGAGATTATTAGCACTGGAAGAACTAATTCTGAACAAGTTTGTGACAACCATCCATCTTATCATCCTTAACTTGGTTAATCATCTAATCATATCTGCAAGTAATATTGCCAATGAAGGTTATTACCCGTCAACTGTCACATTGAAATACTTGGATATGTAATATATGCTGTTTTTATTGCACCATTTTGGTTCATTGAAACTTTATTGATTAACTAATGAAATTAAGATCCCACCATCATCACTAGTATAACTTTTTTGTAACCACCATCTCATCACCACCACCACAGAAATAGTATAACCAACGCTGCTTACACTACGTTGCTACTGCCACCATGACCATCACCATCTGCACCCACACTATTAGCTTGACATCACAACAAATTGATTATTAGAAAAGAATAAAAGATAGTTTCAGGAATAAAGGAACATGTTTCTTCAATTTTTCCATGAAGATATGAAGTCAGAAACAAAGATGAAAATGAAGATGAAACTGGAAAATTCTTTTTTTGAAAAGAAATATGCCCAAATTTTTGTTGAAAATCTTGAAAACAATTTCCCAGATTTGTATAACAGCAACAACAACATCAAAGCCTAAGTCTCAACTATTTGGGGTTCCCTAACCTTATACAGTTTTGTCATTTCTACAAACAAACCTTATAAAAGTCTTCCGAAAGAAAACAGATTTCCATAACTCTTTGGTGCAAAACAAAGACCCTAAGAAAAAAAAATATACACAAGGGGTGCGTTGACACATTCCTTGATGTGGCAGGGAATCCATCTCAGTATTGCTCTGGCATGGTAGTTGGACTCCGTATTTATGCAGCTCTGGTTTGCATGCCAACATCGTTGAAGCTTTCAAAGTCTCCCTGAAACTGAACTATGGGCAGATGACAAAGCTTTATTAGCACATATTGACCAATTGTGGTTTAGGAACTAGATGAATGTGGTCAGCTTTTTTGTTAACAGTCTTTTTACAGCAAATGATCTTAAGCGGTGAAACTCAACTCCAGGCAAACGCTGCCATGTCATTTTTAGACAGCTTTATTAGCACATAGTGGACAATTGTGGTTAAAGAACTGGGTGAATATTTTCAACCTGTTTGTTGATGTTCTATTTACAGAAAATGGAGTTAAGGGATGAAATCATTACTGAATTTGTGGGGTGATTTGTCTATATTTGGCAATGATGGTTACTTGTGGCTGCTTGCCACTGTAACACCTAGCTTATTACATTTTCTTCCTCTTGATATGTTTAGGTGAACTTTGTCCATCTATTTGTATGAACCTTGATTTGTGAATTGGACCATAGCCACAATGGGATCAATAAGCTTGGGCTTCTGGAAGGGCTTGTTTTCCCAATACTAGACACGTTAGTTTTGCTAAAATTTACTTGACTCTTTATCTGATTGCTACATTATACCTAACATTGTTGCCTGACATTTAATTCTTATTATGAGGCCTCAAGAATGAGCCTTGTACACACTGCTGGTTATTCATGATATTAGTAATTTGATTACCTTTTCCAATATACAGGCATTGGCTATGATTTCAAAGTTGACTGAAGAGAAACATACTGCCATTCAACAAAACCAGAAAGCTTCGGAAGGAACTGGTACACATTTCAAATCACATACAAATGCATGATACAACTAAAGGCTAGCATTTTTGCCATTCATAGTGCTTATAAACCGGTAAATAGGTTGTAATGAAAATCTAGTAGATTATGCTGGTGATTGCAACTTTGATGTTTCAATTCTATTTATTGTCTATGTACCTTTCGTATCCAATTTTTATTCTGAACTCATTAAAATGCCGAATGCCTTCATGAATGAGTAAAATCATATACTTTCATTAAAGTATGAAAATACCCAATTCCGTCAGTCTTTTCATCCTGAGGTACAGAATATGATATATATATTATATTGCATATGGAGAAAAAGACTGCTGTAGTTTGAAATGTACAATTTACGTGTATCTAGTTCTTCATTTTGATATCTCTCTAATCTGAACACTAAATCATATCTTGTTCGAATATCATTTGCTTATATTTCAATATAAAAGGTGCTGTAAGAAACCAGGAATACATTGCAAAAGACTCCGAAAATGCCAGCACAGGAACCATGGTGACACTTCTGTATAACTTACAACAATTTAGAATTTCATTTTGATTCTTTCCCTTTATTATGAAACTACAATGCAAATGATTTTGATGATTCTTATACCCTTCGGTTGATCCACTAACATTGATGTATTGGTTTATATCTCAGACCATGATATCAATGAAAGAGGCCAGATATTTAGTTTTGCCAGGAGCTCCAGTTTGATTGTGAACATGTTGCAAAAGATTCCTGGTTATTATCATGATATTGTGGCTCACTCTAATGGCAATTGCAGGATCTGCTGAGGAAAAAATGCAACGTGGTGGCGTCGATGGTGCTCTTATAGGGTACATCATCAAGATGTTGTAACACAGAAAGCAAAACCCAACTGGATGAAGTCATAACACAGACGGTAAAAGAAAGATGATTTTGGAATGTGATCTTGAACTTCTTTTTCTAGATTGCGGCCTTGTCTTTTCTTCTATATATGAAACTTTAAAGGGAACTTGTAAACGACACGAAGTATCGCTTTATGGAACTTCGTAATAATTGATCTTAATCATTTAATTTCTTGTGAAATACTTGGAATTTTCTTACATCAAGAAAACAATATCTTTGAAATATGAAGTGTCTTTATGACTAGTTGAAAAATGTGCTTAAATTATCACGTTGCTCTCTATGGCTATCTGGACAGCAGCGTTATTGAAAATAATGTTGGACTTTATTTTCCGGGAAGCACGCGAAGCACAAATTTCTTTGTGGAAGAACAGTAGTTCTCTTAGTTGCCAGGATTGACTTTGGACACAACGTTTGACAACTCGGACGGCTGTCAACATCGATTTCGATCGTAAACTGCTTCCTCATTCACTGGTTTCGCAATGGTAGAAAACTGTCCATAAGCTGTCCCAAGTTTCACCGATACCTTATGCGATTCCTCCACCGAGCCTAAAGGAGCCAATGGACGGCCTCGAGATGAGAGCACAAGGCATAAACTTCTCAGTGCTTCGCTTTAACGGTAACTCGGAAAGGTCGGCCTCTGTTGGCGAGAACATAAATAATAGGATGATTTTTTTAGAAAATATTCATATTTTAGATTTTTTTTAAACGATTCCTTTTTTTTCTCCTGATTTAAAAAATAGCTAAACTGTTTCTCAAAAACTTTCTTTATATTATTATTTTTACCTGTTATAATATTTTGATCAAAAAATATTATACTGTTTTATGAGCGATGACAATAAAAAAGTCATAGCTATTTCTTAATAAAACGAAACTAAAATGCACTGACAATCATTTGAAATATAATACTATGATTATAATAATTTAAGAATAACATAACCCAAATAGAAATAAAAAAATATTTTATTATATTATTTTGATCATTACAATAAAAATATTATACTGTTTTATGAGCGATGACAATAAAAAAGTCATAGCTATTTCTTAATAAAGTTTTTCAGTATTTTTAGTATATTAATAAAAACACTAGAAGATGGGGTTTGTCTTGTGAACCGCATGAATGGCATAACAGTGGCTTACGTATCCTATTCTGATACTGCCATGTAAATCTAAAAAGAGGGGTTCTATTCATTTCTCTCAAAAGCAAATACATAGTAATGATTTCTGTTCCACGAAAACAAAACAAAGTGCGTCTGCAAACGCCGTTTTTATTTATCATGTTAATTAATTAGGTGGTGACATCCAGCGTAGATCTTAAACTCAAATCTCGAGTTGGCGTTGCAGCTCCCAAAGGGTGTCGGCGGAACGCCTGAGACGGGCAGCCTCCTCCTCGCTGAGCTGGATATTGGCGACGCTGAGGACGCCGCTGCGACCGAGCTGGGCAGGCAGGCTGAGGAAGACCTCGTGGTCTTCCGGAATGCCGTAGAATCCCTTGGCGAGCAGAGAGACGGGATGGATGCGGTGCTGATCGCGAAGAAGGGATCGGGCGAGGCTGGCCACCGAGTAGCCGATAGCCCAAGATGTGTAGCCTTTGAGGCGGATCACCTCGTACGCGCTCTCCACCACGGCTTTCCTGATCCTCTCTAGCACTCCTTGCTCCATTGCAGCTTTGTCTTTCGTGAGCTGGCTCAGTATGGGCACTCCCCCCACGCTGATGCTGGACCACAGTGCCACGGAGCTGTCACCGTGCTCCCCTACCATGTACGCCTGGGAAGTCATTTGCACGCACGAGATGAGTACGAGACATGTGAGGATAGAGCAGCAGTGAATGCAAATCGATCGTATACCTGTACATCTTGAGCGTTAACTTCCAGATGCTCAGCCAGAAGGAACTTGAACCGGGAGGAATCGAGGTTGGTCCCGGATCCGATGACCCGGTTGGGCGGGAATCCTGAGAGCTTCCAAGCAATGTAGGTCAACACGTCCACCGGGTTCGACACCACCAGCAGCAGCGCTCCCGGCGAGTGCTTTGCCACCGGCGGCACGATATGCTTGAACAGCGCCAGGTTTCTCTGGAGGAGGCTGAGCCGCGTCTCCCCAGGGAGCTGGCGAGCGCCCGCGGTGATGATGCAGATGTCGGAGCCGGCGGTGACGGAGTAGTCGGTCGAGGCGAGGATCCTGGTGTGGGGGAGGAAGGCGGCGGCGTGCTGCAGGTCCAGCATCTCCCCGCGGAGCATGTCGGGCTTGGCGTCGACGAGCGCGAGCTCGTCGGCGAGGTGTTGCGTCAGGATGGTCTGCGCGATGGCCATGCCCACGTTTCCTGCGCCCACCACGGAGATCTTGGTGTGGCGCTTCGTCGGGGAGGGTGGTGCTGCTTCCTGGATCGGCCGGAATAAGGCATGGTGGACGTCGTTGGCGAAGCCGAGCTCGGAGAGGGACGACGCCTTCTTCATCTCAGATCGATAGACGCAGAACCACCACGGAGAGAGAAATCGACCCTTAGGCAAATAGCAGGAGACTATATGGTTGTGAATGAAAGCAGTCGACCACTCAGGAACTTGTTTGTGATATCTCTCGCCTCCTTCGTGTTGCTTTTATAGAGAGAGAGAGAGAGAGAGAGTCAGAGTCACCATTCTTAGTCATCGTTGAATGTTCATTAGTGGCTACCGCAGACACAGTGTGTCTTGGATCCCAAGCAACACCATCTAGATGTTGAAGAGACCACGCCAGTGGAACCTTCCATTCCACCTCTGCGTCCGAGAAACGCAGAGAACTTTTGCCTGGTAGAAGGTTTATCACGTGCTCGTAACACCTACGCACACCCTTCGGTCAGCAAATGGAGGCATTCCATCACGCGCAGCGTCGACTGTTTACGACAAATTGACACGTGGGCTTGAACGTTGACCGGCCTAACGTAGTACATATATATGTACGTATGCCAACGCCATAACAATAAGTTACTCGATGTATCAACTAAAAACCATATTGGCATGTAACCAACCGGCAACAAACAACGGAGCCAATAGAATCCAGTTTTAGCGGTTTCGTTTCACGCTTCGATTCGTGTGGCAGATAATTGCGCTCCGTTAGCTGGCGTTGCTGACCCGCCAACCAAGTTGGACGAAGGTGGCTCTCACGCCTGTCGGTGGTGCGTCGGCCGACCGCCTCAAGACTTTGAGTTGATGACCACGTCACTTCTCTCCCCTTTTCAACGCGTCATCGTCTCTCCTCAGCGTTCGCAGAAAGCATGAAACAGAGCGTATCACGAGCGACCACGTGAAAACCTCGCTGGGTTTCAACGCTGGTGGGCGTCTCATAAGTACTGCTGCGTGTGTGGGACTTGGGGAAAGTAGCATATAGGCACAGCTTGTGTCCGTTTGAGAAGCATCCGCTTAGATCTCGGGTCGTCTTCCTCCTTTCTAATTTCCCGAATCATAAACCGTAGGTGCCGCCATTACAAAACCAGTGAACTCGGAAAACAGGCTATCTTAAAGAATATGGGCCACTGTTCGTCAGATGGAGATGGTGGAAAGACACTTTCTATAAGCCTGGCCAATCTGCACATCGAGTTATAATAACGCCAGGATCGTGATTCAATGCTCTCTCTATAAAGTGCGTCTAAGAGGAGCAGCGACAGATCATAGATAAAGAAAACCCACACTGATAACCAATCCCTAGCTGTATTCTGGTACCATCCTGTTCATAGCTTCGGCCTGAGAAGATGAAGAAGGTGTCATCTCTCTCGGAGCTCGGCTTCGCCGATGACATCCACAGGACCCTGTTCCGCCCCATCCAGCAGGCGGCGCCGCCGTCTCCCACTCAGCGTCGCACCAAGATATCCGTGATCGGTGCCGGGAACGTGGGCATGGCCATCGCCCAGACGATCCTGACGCAGGACCTGACGGACGAGCTGGCGCTGGTGGACGCCAAGCCCGACAAGCTGCAGGGGGAGATGCTGGACCTGCAGCACGCCGCGGCCTTTCTCCCGCGCACCCGGATCCTGGCGTCTCCGGACTACGCGGTGACGGCGAACTCGGATGTCTGCATCATCACGGCCGGCGCTCGGCAGATCCCGGGCGAGACGCGACTGAACCTGCTGCAGCGCAATCTGGCGCTGTTCAAGGAGATCGTGCCGCCGCTGGCGAGGTACTCGCCGGGGACGCTGCTGCTGGTGGTGTCGAATCCGGTGGACGTGTTGACGTATATCGCCTGGAAGCTGTCGGGGTTTCCGCCCAACAGGGTGATCGGGTCGGGGACCAACCTGGACTCCTCGCGTTTCCGGTTCCTGCTCGCCGATCACCTGGAAGTCAACGCTCAAGATGTCCAGGTAGGCGAAGAACTCATCATCATTCCATTCATCCATCAGCGTTAGCTACCACC
>LVTN01000412.1:178673-209001 GCA_001649415.1 Musa itinerans
GAGAGAGAGAGAGAGAGCAATTAGGAGGCTTGGAGTGTGTAAACTGTTTATTGTGATGGCTTGCAATATAAATCATATAATACTAACATGTCAATCACGAAACACTGATGTATCGGTCACTGTTTATCCTAACATCAACACTCACTGCACAGATTGATCGGCGGATAATAAATGGTAGATACCAAGCCACTCACACTAGAAAAGAGGGCAGAGGCAGTAACAATCGCTGGATCCGAGGGGTACTCTGGTCAGATAACAATGATCAGATAATGCCGTCGCCGGCGAGACCCATCGCCGTCGGGGGCCCATCGAAAGAACAGGCACCAGCCTGGCAGCGTTCCCCTGTCTCCTGCGCCGTCGATGGGACGCTTCGATCGTCATCCGACGGCTCTGATGAACCGTTTCCCTCTACTTTCTCGAACGTAACTGGCCTACGTTGGCGGGCCCCGGGAATTGATCCTCCGTGATTGGCGAGAGTCCGGTGTTGTCCAGTCCCAATTTGGGCAAACCGTCTGCGCGCGCAGGCCAAACAAAATAAATAAAGAAGCCGGTCCGACCAACTAGATCAAAGATCAGGACCGTCCAATCGATGCAACTTTGTACAAAGATAATTTACTCATTTTCTGCATTAATACTTTTTTATTAGATAATCTATTCGAAATAATAAGGGTTAAGTTCGCTAATGATTTTGATTATTTATCTCTTAAGCCCTAATGATTTATTCATGTCTAAAATAATTTTTATATTTTTAAAAACGTAACATATTAACTTCTCCCGTTAAGTTTGAGTTAGATATTGAGTGTGACATGCTGTCTCATAATAAATCATTAATATAATGATATGTATCATATTAACACCTCCTATTAATTTTGAGTTAGATATTGAGTGTGACATGCTGACTCATAATAAATTATTAATATAATGATATGTATAATTTATGATTAAGATCCATTTTAGCCCTTATGATTTTGGTCAGGCTTCGCCGATGACATCCACAGGACCCTGTTCCGCCCCATCCAGCAGGCGGCGCCGCCGTCTCCCACACAGCGTCGCACCAAGATATCCGTGATCGGTGCCGGGAACGTGGGCATGGCCATCGCCCAGACGATCCTGACGCAGGACCTGACGGACGATGACATCTTAATCCCATATGACTTACTCGTATCTAAAATAACCCATACATTTTTTAAAACGTAATATATAAGCTCATCCCGTCAAGTACGAGTTAACAGACGTTAGAGTTTGTTTACGTGATATGTTGACTTATAATAGCAGGGGGAGATGCTGGACCTGCAGCACGCCGCGGCCTTTCTCCCGCGCACCCGGATCCTGGCGTCTCCGGACTACGCGGTGACGGCGAACTCGGATGTCTGCATCATCACGGCCGGCGCTCGGCAGATCCCGGGCGAGACGCGACTGAACCTGCTGCAGCGCAATCTGGCGCTGTTCAAGGAGATCGTGCCGCCGCTGGCGAGGTACTCGCCGGGGACGCTGCTGCTGGTGGTGTCGAATCCGGTGGACGTGTTGACGTATATCGCCTGGAAGCTGTCGGGGTTTCCGCCCAACAGGGTGATCGGGTCGGGGACCAACCTGGACTCCTCGCGTTTCCGGTTCCTGCTCGCCGATCACCTGGAAGTCAACGCTCAAGATGTCCAGGTAGGCGAAGAACTCATCATCATTCCATTCATCCATCAGCGTTAGCTACCACCTCACGAACGGCTGGATCATACATGTCTGAAAGTAATCGATGCAAATGAACAGGCGTACATGGTGGGGGAGCACGGTGACAGTTCTGTGGCGCTGTGGTCAAGTATGAGCGTGGGCGGTGTGCCCATACTGAGCCAACTCACCAACGACAAGGCAATCATGGAGCAAGGAGTACTGGAGAAGATAAGGAAGGCGGTGGTGGAGAGCGCGTACGAGGTGATCCGCCTCAAGGGCTATACATCCTGGGCCATTGGCTACTCGGCGGCCAACCTCGCCCGATCTCTGCTTCGCGATCAACACCGCATCCATCCCGTCTCTCTGCTCGCCAAGGGATTCTACGGCATCCCCGATGACCGCGAGGTCTTCCTCAGCCTCCCCGCCCAGCTCGGCCGTAGCGGCGTTCTCAGCGTCGCCAATATCCATCTCAGTGACGAGGAGACTGCCCGCCTTCGACGATCCGCCAACACTCTGTGGGAGCTTCAACAGAAACTTGACCTGTAACTATCGATCGATGACATCTTATCTTCATCGATAATCAATTCACATAGATTGTATCTCCTTTCACCATCTGCAAGTCAACCAATTCCCTGTCATCTCGGAAGGATAAGTAAATTGGCTAATATATCTCACCGAACCACATAATCTTGTTAGAAAATGCCACAAATACAGGTCGCTGTATATGATTGAGAACCAGATGGATCATTAAGAAGCTACTATTTTGGGAGTCAACAGTAGTTCTACAGTGCAAGGAACACCTTCTTTGGCAAGCATTTTGATGTACATGACAGTAACTCGGACATACCACAACTTATACATTCTTTGAATGCATTTTACTTCAAAATACTAGCTAAAGTTGTTTCGTAATGATAGAATGAACTAACACAAACTTAAATGTGTTAATTCCGGTGAACCCGTCACTTGGGATATTGCTTGAAGCGAAGGAAGTCCATGGAGGAGAGGAAAGAACAAGTCTCCGTCCCCCTTTTCCTGGCCTGCAAGACTCGTACCATGTAAAAAGGTGTCGAGGAGAGGAGAGGAGACGAGGGAGGGTTCATTTGAACTCCACTTCGAAGAGAGGTTTGCGTTGGAAACGCAAGGTGATGCGTGCTGCTTTCCGATTCCAAGTGGAAAAGAGGAAGGAGGTAGGAGAGGCTTGTGAGCCATCACATGGGGTCTGATCTAAACGAAGCATATCTTTACGTGTTGTCCACCCTTCACATCATGGTTTCCTCAAGAAAGTAAGCTCTGGCCCTGTGCATGTCTCCAGTGATTCCTCAATTCTCATGCAAACACAGTACTCGGTCCTTTCTTTTTGGCATGGACAAGGGAACACCCTCCATGGTTCTTGGTCACCACCCTTGTCCCCCTTCCTTGACCTTTTCTTATGAGAGAGAGAGAGAGAGAGCAATTAGGAGGCTTGGAGTGTGTAAACTGTTTATTGTGATGGCTTGCAATATAAATCATATAATACTAACATGTCAATCACGAAACACTGATGTATCGGTCACTGTTTATCCTAACATCATCACTCACTGCACAGATTGATCGGCGGATAATAAATGGTAGATACCAAGCCACTCACACTATTAAATCATTGACGCTGTTGACGTTTGAGTCCTGTAATCATAGTAAACAAAATAAACATTCCTGAGGAAGAAGAAAAGAGGGCAGAGGCAGTAACGATCGCTGGATCCGAGGGGTACTCTGGTCAGATAACGATGATCAGATAAAGCCGTCGCCGGCGAGACCCGTCGCCGTCGGGGGCCCATCGAAAGAACAGGCACCAGCCTGGCAGCGTTCCCCTGTCTCCTGCGCCGTCGATGGGACGCTTCGATCGTCATCCGACGGCTCTGATGAACCGTTTCCCTCTACTTTCTCGAACGTAACTGGCCTACGTTGGCGGGCCCCGGGAATTGATCCTCCGTGATTGGCGAGCGTCCGGTGTTGTCGAGTCCCAGTTTGGGTAAACCGTCTGCGCGCGCAGGCCAAACAAAATAAATAAATAAGCCGGTCCCACCAACTAGATCAAAGATCAGGACCGTCCAATCGATGCAACTTTGTACAAAGATAATTTACTCATTTTCTGCATTAATATTTTTTTATTAGATAATCTATTCGAAATAATAAGGGTTAAGTTCGCTAATGATTTTGATCATTTATCTTTTATATTTTTAAAATAACTTTTATATTTTTAAAAACGTAACATATTAACTTCTCCCGTTAAGTTTGAGTTAGATATTGAGTGTGACATGCTGTCTCATAATAAATCATTAATATAATGATATGTATAATTTATGATTAAGATCCATTTTAGCCCTTATGATTTTGGTCATTGACATCTTAATCCCATATGACTTACTCGTATCTAAAATAACCCATACATTTTTTAAAACGTAATATATAAGCTCATCCCGTCAAGTACGAGTTAACAGACGTTAGAGTTTGTTTACGTGATATGTTGACTTATAATAAATTATTAATATAATGACATGTATAATTTATTTTTTTAAAAAAATTAAGACATCCATCAATGGCATGAGGAGGCGTTATCGTGGAAGCGACTACCAGTAGCAGTACCGAGTCGCTATTGCTTAGCAGAGCATCGTATGCATGGAGCCTCTCCCATGTTGACGATAAGCTCAAGAGCTTCCGGATGTTACTAACTAACTTCAGGATGCATGCCACAATGTTGCATACCACGATGCTGCTTGCCACAACAAACGACACCCGCTTCGATCCCGACAAATGCCACAATACCTTGTAAGCTACCTCCCTCGTGAAGCACGACATCACAAAGATGAAGAGCAGGCAAAAGGAACGATTGAACTGGTCCATGTAGCCCTCTTGCACTCGCTTACTCTCCTTGATCAGCTTATTGAGGAAGAGGAAGTAGTAGAGGTCATGGCGATTAATGAAGGTGGGAAAGCAATGGTAGGAGAAATCGGAGGTGGAGGTGATGGAGAGTTAGACTATCACATTGTAGGTGCGACAGGTGGGGGTGTAGGGGAGGACGAAGTGGGGAGTGAAAGAGATGAGGACACGGGCTATACATCCTGGGCCATTGGCTACTCGGCGGCCAACCTCGCCCGATCTCTGCTTCGCGATCAACACCGCATCCATCCCGTCTCTCTGCTCGCCAGATTGGTCAATGCACATCCACTTGAAGAAGGACCGGAAGCTCCTGAGCTTGTCATCGGTGCGAGAGAGGCTACGTGCGTACGACGTCCTGATCGGTAACAGCGACTCGATACTCTTACTGGTGGTCAGGTCTTCCTCAGCCTCCCCGCCCAGCTCGGCCGTAGCGGCGTTCTCAGCGTCGCCAATATCCATCTCAGTGACGAGGAGACTGCCCGCCTTCGACGATCCGCCAACACTCTGTGGGAGCTTCAACAGAAACTTGACCTGTAACTATCGATCGATGACATCTTATCTTCATCGATAATCAATTCACATAGATTGTATCTCCTTTCACCATCTGCAAGTCAACCAATTCCCTGTCATCTCGGAAGGATAAGTAAATTGGCTAATATATCTCACCGAACCACATAATCTTGTTAGAAAATGCCACAAATACAGGTCGCTGTATATGATTGAGAACCAGATGGATCATTAAGAAGCTACTATTTTGGGAGTCAACAGTAGTTCTACAGTGCAAGGAACACCTTCTTTGGCAAGCATTTTGATGTACATGACAGTAACTCGGACATACCACAACTTATACATTCTTTGAATGCATTTTACTTCAAAATACTAGCTAAAGTTGTTTCGTAATGATAGAATGAACTAACACAAACTTAAATGTGTTAATTCCGGTGAACCCGTCACTTGGGATATTGCTTGAAGCGAAGGAAGTCCATGGAGGAGAGGAAAGAACAAGTCTCCGTCCCCCTTTTCCTGGCCTGCAAGACTCGTACCATGTAAAAAGGTGTCGAGGAGAGGAGAGGAGACGAGGGAGGGTTCATTTGAACTCCACTTCGAAGAGAGGTTTGCGTTGGAAACGCAAGGTGATGCGTGTTGCTTTCCGATTCCAAGTGGAAAAGAGGAAGGAGGTAGGAGAGGCTTGTGAGCCATCACATGGGGTCTGATCTAAACGAAGCATATCTTTACGTGTTGTCCACCCTTCACATCATGGTTTCCTCAAGAAAGTAAGCTCTGGCCCTGTGCATGTCTCCAGTGATTCCTCAATTCTCATGCAAACACAGTACTCGGTCCTTTCTTTTTGGCATGGACAAGGGAACACCCTCCATAGTTCTTGGCCACCACCCTTGTCCCCCTTCCTTGACCTTTTCTTATGAGAGAGAGAGAGAGAGAGCAATTAGGAGGCTTGGAGTGTGTAAACTGTTTATTGTGATGGCTTGCAATATAAATCATATAATACTAACATGTCAATCACGAAACACTGATGTATCGGTCACTGTTTATCCTAACATCATCACTCACTGCACAGATTGATCGGCGGATAATAAATGGTAGATACCAAGCCACTCACACTATTTAGGAGGCTTGGAGTGTGTAAACTGTTTATTGTGATGGCTTGCAATATAAATCATATAATACTAACATGTCAATCACGAAACACTGATGTATCGGTCACTGTTTATCCTAACATCAACACTCACTGCACAGATTGATCGGCGGATAATAAATGGTAGATACCAAGCCACTCACACTATTAAATCATTGACGCTGTTGACGTTTGAGTCCTGTAATCATAGTAAACAAAATAAACATTCCTGAGGAAGAAGAAAAGAGGGCAGAGGCAGTAACGATCGCTGGATCCGAGGGGTACTCTGGTCAGATAACGATGATCAGATAAAGCCGTCGCCGGCGAGACCCGTCGCCGTCGGGGGCCCATCGAAAGAACAGGCACCAGCCTGGCAGCGTTCCCCTGTCTCCTGCGCCGTCGATGGGACGCTTCGATCGTCATCCGACGGCTCTGATGAACCGTTTCCCTCTACTTTCTCGAACGTAACTGGCCTACGTTGGCGGGCCCCGGGAATTGATCCTCCGTGATTGGCGAGCGTCCGGTGTTGTCGAGTCCCAGTTTGGGTAAACCGTCTGCGCGCGCAGGCCAAACAAAATAAATAAATAAGCCGGTCCCACCAACTAGATCAAAGATCAGGACCGTCCAATCGATGCAACTTTGTACAAAGATAATTTACTCATTTTCTGCATTAATATTTTTTTATTAGATAATCTATTCGAAATAATAAGGGTTAAGTTCGCTAATGATTTTGATCATTTATCTTTTATATTTTTAAAATAACTTTTATATTTTTAAAAACGTAACATATTAACTTCTCCCGTTAAGTTTGAGTTAGATATTGAGTGTGACATGCTGTCTCATAATAAATCATTAATATAATGATATGTATAATTTATGATTAAGATCCATTTTAGCCCTTATGATTTTGGTCATTGACATCTTAATCCCATATGACTTACTCGTATCTAAAATAACCCATACATTTTTTAAAACGTAATATATAAGCTCATCCCGTCAAGTACGAGTTAACAGACGTTAGAGTTTGTTTACGTGATATGTTGACTTATAATAAATTATTAATATAATGACATGTATAATTTATTTTTTTAAAAAAATTAAGACATCCATCAATGGCATGAGGAGGGCCATAATGTTGCATAACACGATGTTGCTCGCCACAACAAACGACACTCGCTTCGATCCCGACAAATGCCACAATACCTTGTAAGCTACCTCCCTCGTGAAGCACGACATCACAAAGATGAAGAGCAGGCAAAAGGAACGATTGAACTGGTCCATGTAGCCCTCTTGCACTCGCTTACTCTCCTTGATCAGCTTATTGAGGAAGAGGAAGTAGTAGAGGTCATGGCGATTAATGAAGGTGGGAAAGCAATGGTAGGAGAAATCGGAGGTGGAGGTGATGGAGAGTTAGACTATCACATTGTAGGTGCGACAGGTGGGGGTGCAGGGGAGGACGAAGTGGGGAGTGATAGGGACCAAGACACCCAAGAGGAGGAAGAAAAACCAGGAGACCACTGTGTGACTAGCATTGGATTGGTCAACGCACATCCACTTGAAGAAGGACCAGAAGCTCCTGAGCTTGTCGTCGGTGCGAGAGAGATTGTGTGCGTACGACGCCCTGATAAGTAACAGCGACTCGATACTCTTACTGGTGGTCACTTACATGACGATGCCTCCTCTTGCTATCGATGGAAGTATTAGTTTTTTTTAACTTAAGTTACGCATATCATTATATTAATAGTTTATTATGAGTTAGTAAGTCACGTGATCAAATTATAACGTCTGTTAACTTAGATTTGATGAGAGAGACTTATATACTATATTTTTGAAACTATAAGGATTATTTTACATACGAGTAAATTATAAAAATTTAAAAGTCTATAAACCACATGAGTTAAAATGAACCTTAACTCTAAATTATATATGTCATTATATTAATAGTTTATTATGAGTTAGTAAGTCACGTGATCAAATTATAACGTCTGTTAACTTAGATTTGATGAGAGAGACTTATATACTATATTTTTGAAACTATAAGGATTATTTTACATACGAGTAAATTATAAAAATTTAAAAGTCTATAAAAATTTAAGATCCATAATCAAAATTATTATTAGAGTTAAAATAGATCTTAACTCAAATAATAATCTATAATTAGCTTTCATCCGCAATCAAGCGTTGAAAAGAATCTACCAAAAGGGCAAATATGTCCTCCTAAACATTTAAAGATCATTATATGATTTTATAAGGTTTAAATCTCAGTTTCGATATATTAAAAGATTGAGATAAATTAGACAAGATTATTTTTTATTCTTTTAATTTTTATGGATGACGGTAAGATAGAGGGCGAGGAGAAGCGTTCGACGACCTTTCCCTTGATTCCGAGGTTGCACGCATTCTTCTTCGCGAGAGAGAGAGAGAGAGAGAGGAAGGTATAGCGGATCATTTTTCCGCGGTTCCACCTCAGTCTTTGTTCTCTCTTCCGTCGCCACCCCGTCGCATCTCGTTCCATGTACCGAGAGACAGAGAGGCGGAGAAAGCAGCAAGAGGAGAGGAGAGAAGAGAATTGATCTTGGAGGGGAAGACGAGGTAAGAAAAGAGAGATCTTGGAGAGCTTCTGCTCAGTCGGGATTAAAAATGCTGCACTAGTTTCAGCACCCGTCAGCAGAGGAGAGTAGCAGCAGGTTGCAGACAAAGTTCAGGTGGGTACGGGTGCTTCTTGGTGGAGATCGTAGCGGGATTTTTGTTGGATTCTGTGGAAGTGGCGGCTGTGTTGCTGATTGTTCGATGGGAGGAGGGATGCCCCTTTCTCTCCAAGAGAAGGGGGCTCCTCTGCAGGTCTTAGAAGGCGAAGAAGGCCTCTTTTGGTGTGCTTCTTCTTCTGCTACTGCTGCTGATAATAGCAATAGTAATACTAGGTGGAAGGAGAGGGCAGACGACCAGGAAAGGTTGGTGTTGGAGCCGCGGTCGGTTCTGGAAAGCCTGCGGAGCCCCAGCCCTCCAAGCTCCGCCTCCACCCTGTCTCCCACCCGCGGCGGTGGCGGCGGAGGGCCGGCCTCCTCCGACGGCTCGGACTCCGCCGCTCCACCGGTTAAATCATTGACGCTGTTGACGTTTGAGTCCTGTAATCATAGTAAACAAAATAAACATTCCTGAGGAAGAAGAAAAGAGGGCAGAGGCAGTAACGATCGCTGAGCGTTCGACGACCTTTCCCTTGATTCCGAGGTTGCACGCATTCTTCTTCGCGAGAGAGAGAGAGAGAGAGAGAGGAAGGTATAGCGGATCATTTTTCCGCGGTTCCACCTCACTCTTTGTTCTCTCTTCCGTCGCCACCCCGTCGCATCTCGTTCCATGTACCGAGAGACAGAGAGGCGGAGAAAGCAGCAAGAGGAGAGGAGAGAAGAGAATTGATCTTGGAGGGGAAGACGAGGTAAGAAAAGAGAGATCTTGGAGAGCTTCTGCTCAGTCGGGATTAAAAATGCTGCACTAGTTTCAGCACCCGTCAGCAGAGGAGAGTAGCAGCAGGTTGCAGACAAAGTTCAGGTGGGTACGGGTGCTTCTTGGTGGAGATCGTAGCGGGATTTTTGTTGGATTCTGTGGAAGTGGCGGCTGTGTTGCTGATTGTTCGATGGGAGGAGGGATGCCCCTTTCTCTCCAAGAGAAGGGGGCTCCTCTGCAGGTCTTAGAAGGCGAAGAAGGCCTCTTTTGGTGTGCTTCTTCTTCTGCTACTGCTGCTGATAATAGCAATAGTAATACTAGGTGGAAGGAGAGGGCAGACGACCAGGAAAGGTTGGTGTTGGAGCCGCGGTCGGTTCTGGAAAGCCTGCGGAGCCCCAGCCCTCCAAGCTCCGCCTCCACCCTGTCTCCCACCCGCGGCGGTGGCGGCGGAGGGCCGGCCTCCTCCGACGGCTCGGACTCCGCCGCTCCACCGGCGGCGGAAGAGGCCCGGAGGGAGGCGGAACTCCTGCCCGTCCCCGCTGATGAGGAGTGCTCCCTCGGTGGCGTCTGGGAGGCCTTGCTTTTGGAACAGGCCGCCTCTATCGGCCAAGACCAGACCTTTCTCCGGTGGATGGATCCGAGGGGTACTCTGGTCAGATAACAATGATCAGATAATGCCGTCGCCGGCGAGACCCATCGCCGTCGGGGGCCCATCGAAAGAACAGGCACCAGCCTGGCAGCGTTCCCCTGTCTCCTGCGCCGTCGATGGGACGCTTCGATCGTCATCCGACGGCTCTGATGAACCGTTTCCCTCTACTTTCTCGAACGTAACTGGCCTACGTTGGCGGGCCCCGGGAATTGATCCTCCGTGATTGGCGAGAGTCCGGTGTTGTCCAGTCCCAATTTGGGCAAACCGTCTGCGCGCGCAGGCCAAACAAAATAAATAAATAAGCCGGTCCCACCAACTAGATCAAAGATCAGGACCGTCCAATCGATGCAACTTTGTACAAAGATAATTTACTCATTTTCTGCATTAATATTTTTTTATTAGATAATCTATTCGAAATAATAAGGGTTAAGTTCGCTAATGATTTTGATCATTTATCTTTTATATTTTTAAAATAACTTTTATATTTTTAAAAACGTAACATATTAACTTCTCCCGTTAAGTTTGAGTTAGATATTGAGTGTGACATGCTGTCTCATAATAAATCATTAATATAATGATATGTATAATTTATGATTAAGATCCATTTTAGCCCTTATGATTTTGGTCATTGACATCTTAATCCCATATGACTTACTCGTATCTAAAATAACCCATACATTTTTTAAAACGTAATATATAAGCTCATCCCGTCAAGTACGAGTTAACAGACGTTAGAGTTTGTTTACGTGATATGTTGACTTATAATAAATTATTAATATAATGACATGTATAATTTATTTTTTTAAAAAAATTAAGACATCCATCAATGGCATGAGGAGGCGTTATCGTGGAAGCGACTACCAGTAGCAGTACCGAGTCGCTATTGCTTAGCAGAGCATCGTATGCATGGAGCCTCTCCCATGTTGACGATAAGCTCAAGAGCTTCCGGATGTTACTAACTAACTTCAGGATGCATGCCACAATGTTGCATACCACGATGCTGCTTGCCACAACAAACGACACCCGCTTCGATCCCGACAAATGCCACAATACCTTGTAAGCTACCTCCCTCGTGAAGCACGACATCACAAAGATGAAGAGCAGGCAAAAGGAACGATTGAACTGGTCCATGTAGCCCTCTTGCACTCGCTTACTCTCCTTGATCAGCTTATTGAGGAAGAGGAAGTAGTAGAGGTCATGGCGATTAATGAAGGTGGGAAAGCAATGGTAGGAGAAATCGGAGGTGGAGGTGATGGAGAGTTAGACTATCACATTGTAGGTGCGACAGGTGGGGGTGTAGGGGAGGACGAAGTGGGGAGTGAAAGAGATGAGGACACCCAAGAGGAGGAAGAAAAACCAGGAGACCACTGTGTGACTAGCATTAGATTGGTCAATGCACATCCACTTGAAGAAGGACCGGAAGCTCCTGAGCTTGTCATCGGTGCGAGAGAGGCTACGTGCGTACGACGTCCTGATCGGTAACAGCGACTCGATACTCTTACTGGTGGTCACTTACATGACGATGCCTCCTTCTATCGATGGAAGTATTAGTTTTTTTTAACTTAAGTTACACATATCATTATATTAATAGTTTATTATGAGTCAACATGCCACATAAGCATATTCTAACGTATGTTAATTCAGATTTGACGGAAGGGACTTATATGCTATATTTTTTAAAATATAAAGATTATTTTAGACACGAGTAAACCATGAAAACTTAAAATATCTATAACCTAAACCACATGAGTTAAAATAAACTTTAACTCTAAATTATATATGTTATTATATTAATAATTTATTATGAATTAGCAAGTGATCAAATTATAACATCTGTTCATTTAGATTTGATGAGAAAGACTTATATACTATGTTTTTGAAACTGTAAGAATTATTTTACATACGAGTAAATTATAAAAACTTAAGATCCATAATCAAAATTATTATCAGAGTTAAAATAGATCTTAACTCAAATAATAATCTATAATTAGCTTTCATCCGCAAGCAAGCGTTGCAAAGAATCTACCAAAAGGGCAAATATGTCCTCCTAAACATTTAAAGATCATTATATGATTTTATAAGGTTTAAATCTCAGTTTCGATATATTAAAAGATTGAGATAAATTAGACAAGATTATTTTTTATTCTTTTAATTTTTATGGATGACGGTAAGATAGAGGGCGAGGAGAAGCGTTCGACGACCTTTCCCTTGATTCCGAGGTTGCACGCATTCTTCTTCGCGAGAGAGAGAGAGAGAGAGAGAAGAAGAAGAAGAAGAAGAAGAAGAAGAAGGAGATGAGAAACCAAAACCCAAGGAAGAAAAAAGAGGCGAGGAGGAATCCAAGTCAACGTGTTGCAGATTTAGCGCGTCGACAACCTGCTGCTTATTTCTGTGTGGTGTGAACGCAAAGAGCCATGCATTAATTACACATGCATGACGCAATAAATACATGGATATTTATTACCATGAAACGAAGCAAGTTCTTTTATCCATATTATTTTTGAATTTTTTTCATAATGTTTTACATGGATCAATGCATGCATTTTGGTCAAAGTATAAAAGCTTCAGAAAAAGTAAAGCACTTATAATTCCACCGGAAGGAATCTGATTTAATGAGTGAACAATTAACGTGGAGCCAAAGTTTGCTTCGAGTCTTCCATCGAACTACGCCACCAGCACAACATCAACTTGAAATTTGGGCCACAAGGCACTCAATTGTTGACTCTCTTTTGAGTCAACCCTAGTGGTTCCGACTCAGAGAACCTCGAGTCAGAGTGGTGGCATTGCTATCACAACCTTAATGGAACGTTCGTACCCCATTTGAGGTGGACTTGTGGATAACGTCAAAGTCAACAAAATCCTCGGTTGAAAATAGAGGCTGTGTTACTATTCCAACACTCTTGATCGAGGTAGAACACCGTAGTCTTGTGGATGATGGAGATCACACTCAGTTAATTTCAACGTGAGAATGACATTAATGCCTTAGTCTTTGCGTCCTGGAGATCTTACCAACCTCGATGCAGAAAATTTCTTCGGAAACTTATTACTCCTGTGCTGCCGAAGAAGATTCAAATGAATCAAATATGAAGCTTTAGTAAGCTAAGAATGTTTTGTTGATGGTCATAATTTCCTTCTCGGGGCCTTAATAATTAATGATGTACATAAAAAAGATAGAGAAGAAATTACTGAAGAAGCATGATTATATTCACATATCCCTCTCTTATTTATACAAGTTAGGAGGGGAGATTTCCCTTAACAGATTAGAGAGATTTCCTCATATAGTTGAGGAAATCTTATCTGCTATCATGCCCCCGCAAGATGATGCTCCTATCAAGGACGCTAATCTTGGATCGATGTAATACAAAAAGGTGGTGAGCGAGAGGCTTCGTGAGTGAGTCGACTAACTGATCAGCCGAATGGACATGAGAAACTCGTAGTTGATGGCGGACAACTTGATCTCGCACAAAATGGAAGTCGATAATAATATGTTTCATGCAGGAGTGGAACATCGAATTAGCGCACAAATAGGTAGCTCCGACATTGTCACAATATATTATAGGAGTAGAGTTGATGTTGAGTTCTTTGAATAGATTTGTAACCCAATCGAGTTTAACAAGTGACAGTGGTGATGACACGATATTCAACTTCAGTTATAGATCGTACAAGTGTCTTTTGTTGGCCAATGACATGTAATATTGTCCAGCAAGCAAAGTGACTCCCACATGTAATATTATCTACTTCGTTTTGTAGTCGTAGCAAATTTCATGACATAGGAGCATCCATCTACATCAAGCTAACCATTTCAACACTCTTTTCATATGGCTCAGAATACGTTGTAAGTTTATTATGATTGGCTATCCAATTAACAAAGCGATTATTTTCTCATAATAAATGTGTTATTTTACAATCATCCATAACACATATTATCTTCACAATTCTCCAAAAGAGAGAAGATCGTCAATCAAGAATATCAACCATCTTGAAGTCCCTTCACTAATACGTTCAAGTTTTAACTTACGAAGACTAGCATTCTGCAGCAATCTTCACTCGTTCTTCTTCAGATGATTTGCTCATATGAGCTGAGCTAACAAAAGCAAGTATCTTTTTCATTCAACGTCTAGTTTGTTGTCAAATTACAAGAACCATTAACAATCGAAGCAGAACACATCATAGTTCCAGTCCTCCTGATATGATTTCCAAGTCAATTCTTGATCGATGGAACCCCATCCAGTTAGATCATCCCAACCCCATAGGTGCATTGATTCTGGCAGCTCCATGCGTGGGAAAGAGCTTGACGACGATGAAGCAGAAGAACACGAGGAAGAGCAAGCAGAAGAATCACATGGGATCAGTATCTCATGCGGCTGTAGCATCGGCACCTCATCGGTGCAGAACTCGGGGCAGTTGCTGAGGGATTCATCAGCTGCAGGATCACGAGGACTCGCTGTGCTCTTCTCTTTTGCCTCCTCTTCAGCCGTCTTCGAGGAACCCATCGAGTAATCCGACTCAGTTTGCTCATCTCCATCACACGACACATCCATGCACCGTCGTTGCTGCTCCTTCTGCTGGTGGCGGTGCAGCTCCTCTGTCGAACGGCTGATGGGCTTGTGAGTGAGAGGATCAATGCCCATCTTCCTCAGCTTTTTCTTGATACGGGAGTTCCAGATGTTCTTTATCTCATTATCTGTTCTCCCAGGGAGTTGAGATGCAATCTTAGACCATCTGCCACAAGGGAAATAAAGGGTTAATTGCTTCAGCCCATAACCAGTTATATGAGAGAGAGAGAGAGAGAGAGAGAGAGAGAGAGAGAGAGAGAGAGAGAGAGAAAGAAGCCGGTCCGACCAACTAGATCAAAGATCAGGACCGTCCAATCGATGCAACTTTGTACAAAGATAATTTACTCATTTTCTGCATTAATACTTTTTTATTAGATAATCTATTCGAAATAATAAGGGTTAAGTTCGCTAATGATTTTGATTATTTATCTCTTAAGCCCTAATGATTTATTCATGTCTAAAATAATTTTTATATTTTTAAAAACGTATCATATTAACACCTCCTATTAATTTTGAGTTAGATATTGAGTGTGACATGCTGACTCATAATAAATTATTAATATAATGATATATATAATTTATGATTAAGATCTATTTTAGTCCTTATGATTTTGACCATTGACATCTTAAGCCCATATGATTTACTCGTGTCTAAAATAACATATATATTTTTTAAAACGTAATATATAAGCTCCTCCCATCAAGTACGAGTTAACAGACGTTAAAGTTTGTTTACGTGATATGTTGACTTATAATAAATCATTAATATAATGATATATATAATTTATTTTTTTAAAAAAAATTGAGACATCCATCAATGGAGTGAGGAGACGTCGTGGTGGAAGCGACTATGAGTAGCAATACCAAGTCGCTATTGCTTAGCAGAGCATCGTATGCATGGAGTCTCTCCTTGACGATAAGCTCAAGAGCTTCCGGATGTTACTAACTTCAGGAAGCATGCCATAATGTTGCATAACACGATGTTGCTCGCCACAACAAACGACACTCGCTTCGATCCCGACAAATGCCACAATACCTTGTAAGCTACCTCCCTCGTGAAGCACGACATCACAAAGATGAAGAGCAGGCAAAAGGAACAATTGAACTGGTCCATGTAGCCCTCCTACACTCGCTTACTCTCCTTAATTAGCTTATCGAGGAAGAGGAAGTAGTAGAGGTCATGGCGATGAATGAAGGTGGGGAAACAATGGTAGGAGAAGTCGGAGATCGAGGTGATGGAGAGTTAGACTATCACGTTGTAGGTGCGACAGGTGGGGGTGCAGGGGAGGACGAAGTGGGGAGTGATAGGGACCAAGACACCCAAGAGGAGGAAGAAAAACCAGGAGACCACTGTGTGACTAGCATTGGATTGGTCAACGCACATCCACTTGAAGAAGGACCAGAAGCTCCTGAGCTTGTCGTCGGTGCGAGAGAGATTGTGTGCGTACGACGCCCTGATAAGTAACAGCGACTCGATACTCTTACTGGTGGTCACTTACATGACGATGCCTCCTTCTATCGATGGAAGTATTAGTTTTTTTTAACTTAAGTTACGCATATCATTATATTAATAGTTTATTATGAGTCAACATGCCACATAAGCATATTCTAACGCATGTTAATTCAGATTTGACGAGGACTTATATGCTATATTTTTTAAAATATAAGTATTATTTTAGACATGAGTAAACCATGAAGACTTAAAATATCTATTATCTAAACCACATGAGTTAAAATGAACCTTAACTCTAAATTATATATGTCATTATATTAATAGTTTATTATGAGTCAACATGCCACATAAGCATATTCTAACGCATGTTAATTCAGATTTGACGAGGACTTATATGCTATATTTTTTAAAATATAAGTATTATTTTAGACATGAGTAAACCATGAAGACTTAAAATATCTATTATCTAAACCACATGAGTTAAAATGAACCTTAACTCTAAATTATATATGTCATTATATTAATAGTTTATTATGAGTTAGTAAGTCACGTGATCAAATTATAACGTCTGTTAACTTAGATTTGATGAGAGAGACTTATATACTATATTTTTGAAACTATAAGGATTATTTTACATACGAGTAAATTATAAAAACTTAAGATCCATAATCAAAATTATTATCAGAGTTAAAATAGATCTTAACTCAAATAATAATCTATAATTAGCTTTCATCCGCAAGCAAGCGTTGCAAAGAATCTACCAAAAGGGCAAATATGTCCTCCTAAACATTTAAAGATCATTATATGATTTTATAAGGTTTAAATCTCAGTTTCGATATATTAAAAGATTGAGATAAATTAGACAAGATTATTTTTTATTCTTTTAATTTTTATGGATGACGGTAAGATAGAGGGCGAGGAGAAGCGTTCGACGACCTTTCCCTTGATTCCGAGGTTGCACGCATTCTTCTTCGCGAGAGAGAGAGAGAGAGAGAGAGGAAGGTATAGCGGATCATTTTTCCGCGGTTCCACCTCACTCTTTGTTCTCTCTTCCGTCGCCACCCCGTCGCATCTCGTTCCATGTACCGAGAGACAGAGAGGCGGAGAAAGCAGCAAGAGGAGAGGAGAGAAGAGAATTGATCTTGGAGGGGAAGACGAGGTAAGAAAAGAGAGATCTTGGAGAGCTTCTGCTCAGTCGGGATTAAAAATGCTGCATTAGTTTCAGCACCCGTCAGCAGAGGAGAGTAGCAGCAGGTTGCAGACAAAGTTCAGGTGGGTACGGGTGCTTCTTGGTGGAGATCGTAGCGGGATTTTTGTTGGATTCTGTGGAAGTGGCGGCTGTGTTGCTGATTGTTCGATGGGAGGAGGGATGCCCCTTTCTCTCCAAGAGAAGGGGGCTCCTCTGCAGGTCTTAGAAGGCGAAGAAGGCCTCTTTTGGTGTGCTTCTTCTTCTGCTACTGCTGCTGATAATAGCAATAGTAATACTAGGTGGAAGGAGAGGGCAGACGACCAGGAAAGGTTGGTGTTGGAGCCGCGGTCGGTTCTGGAAAGCCTGCGGAGCCCCAGCCCGCCAAGCTCCGCCTCCACCCTGTCTCCCACCCGCGGCGGTGGCGGCGGAGGGCCGGCCTCCTCCGACGGCTCGGACTCCGCCGCTCCACCGGCGGCGGAAGAGGCCCGGAGGGAGGCGGAACTCCTGCCCGTCCCCGCTGATGAGGAGTGCTCCCTCGGTGGCGTCTGGGAGGCCTTGCTTTTGGAACAGGCCGCCTCTATCGGCCAAGACCAGACCTTTCTCCGGTGGATCATCAACGAAGCCGACAACACCTCTTCTGTTGGCCATGGTGGCACCCAATCGCATTTCGATCCAGCTCTCGTGTTAGAAGGTGCTTCGGTGTCGGCGGAAGTCATTAATCCTCTTCCGCCGACTTCCTCTGTTCTCTCTGCCAGTGGTGCCACCTTTGGGTGTGGAAGTGTGAATCCCAATTCCTGCCTCCCTCCTCCCGCAGCGACTACCCTTCCCGTGCCTCTATCTCCCACACAGCCCAGAGTCCTTTTCCAAGAATCCACGGAGGGGAAGCCATTCCTCTGCCCGAGCCTGCTCTTAGCTCAGCAACAGCAGGCCCGATTCCCGCATCAATCTTCCTTCTTCCTCCCTTTGCATCAGTTCGCCGGCCACCATGGGGGTCAGCCACCGCGGCACCTTGGCCCGTCTCCCCGTAGACGCCCTGCCGTCCACCCCTTCCCCATCTCCCGTGCCCCTGAACTCCGCCGCCCCAACCCGCCCCAGCAGCCGGGATTCTCTCAGCAGTTCAACGCATCTGCATGCCAGCTTCAACCAGGACCGTCAAAACCCAAATTAGCAAGCGGAGATGAGGCACCCGCAGCTGCGGCAGCCGTGGCACAGGAGCAGCAGGCACTGAGCGACCAGCTCTTCAAGGCGGCCGAGTTGATCGAGGTCGGGAACACCGTCAGTGCCCGAGGGATATTGGCGCGGCTCAATCACCAGCTCCCCTTTCCCGTAGGGAAGCCACTCCTGCGGTCCGCCTTCTACTTCAAGGAGGCTCTCCACCTCCTCGCCGGGCATTCCCCCCACCCACCTCCACCTCTTCCGAACCGAATCTCGACGCCGTTGGACGTTGTGCTCAAGCTTGGAACCTACAAGACTTTCTCCGACGTCTCCCCCATCGTTCAATTCGCCATCTTCACCTGTATCCAACCCCTCTTGGAGGCGCTTGATGGCGCGAGATGCATCCACATTATCGACTTTGACATTGGGGTCGGCATGCAGTGGTCAGTCTTCATGCAGGAGCTTGCCCAGCGGTGGTCCTCAACAATGGCTGCCACTCCATGCCTGAAAATTTCGGCTTTTACCTCGCCCTGCACCCACCACCCCTTGGAGCTCCATCTGATCCACCAGAACCTGTGCCATTTTGCCGGCAGCCTCAACATCCCCTTCGAATTCAATTTCCTTAGTCTCGACCCCTTCGACCCATCAGTTCTCCTCGGAAGGAGTTCTGCTGTTGATGAGGCGATTGCCATAAACCTCCCCGTAGGTTGCGCAATTCGCCCACCCGTCCCAACTCTCATAGATTTCGTGAAGCAGCTCTCCCCGAAGATCTTGGTCTCGGTTGATCATGGATGTGATCGCAGTGACCTGCCCTTTGCTCATCACATCCTCCATGCATTCCAGTCATGCACAGTGCTCCTCGACTCAATTGATGCAGCAGGTGCCAATCAGGATGCAGCTAACAAGTTCGAACAGTTCCTAGTGCGACCAAGGGTCGAAAGTGCTGTTCTAGGCCACCATTGTTTGCCAGAGAAAGTGCTGCCTTGGAGAACTCTATTTGTGTCTGCTGGATTTGTGCCTATGCAATTCAGCAACTTCACAGAGATGCAAGCAGAGTGTCTTCTGAAGAGGGTGCTGGTTAGGGGTTTCCATGTGGAGAAGCGCCAATCTTCACTTTCCCTCTGTTGGCAGCATGGGGAACTTATATCAGTGTCGGCATGGAATTGCTGAAGGAGCTCTTTTTCTCACAGGCATGTCATCTTGGAATTTTCTTATGCATCTAACTTGAACTCTATTTAGCTTTGATTAAAAAACTATGTTAGTTCTGGTCAGCAACTTACTCTATCGTCAAATATGACATTACTGGCCAGTGCCTTGCATTGTATCCATTTGACAAAGGCATTCAACAAACTGGAATGTCTTTTACAGTTGAACAGTTCTACTTAATCTTATGATTGTGGACATGGATAGTAATGTTACGGTATCTTGGTGGTACAATAGATCGAATGTTCTCTCCTTCATGTGTTATCATGATGCAAAACTAGTTTTTGACTTCAGCAACGCAAACTTTGATCAACTTGCACGGTGTAGGTTCCTCAGAATTACCGTGCATCGAAGTGCATGTACATTCTAACTCATCTCACATAGATAGGTTATGGAGTGAAGCCGATGTCAAGTCATTTATTTGTCTGAACTACAAATCAGTTGATCACACATGATTTTGGGATATATAGCACCTCAGCCACTGAACATGTTTCTGCAACTATTATAGTTGGTGCTTCAGTATATAGCACAAGAACGAACTTGTATTTGCCAAACATAGTGCTCGTAGGTTTTGCAAGAAGTGTCATGCTTATTTTGCTAGTTTCTTCAGAGTAACATCAGACTAGAAATACCTAGCCGTGGTAAGTAAGTTTTCTGTCCAGCTTAAAGAAGGAACACGTCATGTCCCTATGTGCCTGTGATGGTCAATTATGTGTGTGATACTTTGAGTGCAACCACACTTTGAGAAACCAGAGTTGGAAATGCACAGTTAACACGAGTGTCTAAATCAATGTAGCAGATGAATTCCTTTACTCTCCAAACGTCCGTTAGTTACTTTAATCTCTCATTCCTTTGCAGAGCATTTCCGAATGAGTATTCACATGATGTGATGTTGTCTGTGGTCTCTTCCATCTGCATATCGAGTTTCACAAGTCTTTTGAGAATGTATTATCAAAATCAATACTACAGAAAAAAATTTAATGTGTAGGTTGGCACTGTCAATTTCTGGGCCAAATTCTTTTCTTCATGTGGTTGTTAAGTGTCACAAATTATTCTTAAAGTTGGATGTGATGTTTAACTGGTTTTAGATACAAAAACTTACAATAAGGTTTCTCAGTATACAGTTTTAATCTTTATCCAAGAAATTTTCTCGGCTATATGTAAATTGCATCTGCATCGCATTAATATTTGTTATGTCCATCTATGACTTGTATGTAAAGGGGTGCTTTTCTTGTCCTACTGGAGTGAAAACATTTTTGACTACATCTTATAATTCATTAGCTCCTGATGGATGTTTTCTTCCACCAATTACACTCAGGTTTTCTTGTTAGGTTGTCAATGGAAGTACCTTCATCTTACCAAGTGAGATGAAAATTCTATTAAGAAGTAAGCAATTTTTTATCTGCCATGTGATCTGAGCTACCAAATTTTGTTGTGATTTCAGTAATGCTTTCTATCATTATCAACATGCTAAAAAAATGGACTTTGCTTTATTATGTGTTCTTTCTAAACTTGCATGCAGCTGCATAATTGTTGTATGGTTGTATGGAATGTTAGGATGAAGAGATGAAATCCTAAATCTATGTTTGCCTGTTAATAGTGGATCATCAACTGATTTGATCTCTTCATCCATTTACAAAGGACTCATCAAAAAGAACTTTGTGGATACAACACCAAATGGTATTGGCACAATTAAAAATTGCAGTAAATTTCTTTTCAATATAGAACTTGTGAACAAACAATCTGTGCTTTATAGAGAACCTCTACAATGCGTGGTAGCCTTTTGCTTTACAGGCGGAATTTTCTGGTCCTCGTGGCTGTGGTGTCAAGCATAAAGAATCATTCTTCTTGTGCTTGTGTTGTGCTTAATCTTTAAAGAGTTGCCATGCAATTACATGTGTAGTGTTTGAACCGAGCTGCTGTTGTTTGTAAAGAAATCTTCATCCTATTGAAATTATCATTTTATTTTCCTTTGGATCTGTGTGTGTGTGTGTTTTATTTTTCATATCCAAAGTGAATTAAGATGGATAATTTCTCTAGAAAATATTCATATATTTTTTTAGAAATTTTCATTCTAGAAAAATATTCATATATTTTTTTAGAAATTTTCAATTGGTATTACTCTTTTTATTTTTTTTTTCAAATAGTATCTTTAATTAAAAAAAAATCAAATTATCCCTAAAAAAAATTTCATTTGTTATAGTGTTTTGATCTGTTACAATATTTTGAACTATTATAGTGTTTTTGGTCATCACAATAAAAACATGATAAAGCATACTTAAAAATATTATAAATAAACAAATAAAATCAAAACATATTAGAAACTATTTAATAGACCAATGCTATGATTTAAATAAAAATTTATAATAGTTTAGGAACAGTAATATCCAGAGGAAAATAAAAAAATAGCTTATTACAATGTTTTGATCATCATAATATAAACATTATAAAATCTACTCGAAAATACTATAAATGATTTAAGTAGATTCCTAACTTCAACCAAATCTACGAGCATAAAAAGATATTATTGTAATAGTCTATGAGCAATGACAATCAAAGAGGTAAAATATAATATCCCTTATAGTGTTTTTCAATTATGTTTATAATGTTTTAAGTACATCAATAAAAATACTATAAATGAGATTGAAAAATATTGTAAATGAGCTAAATGAAAACACTATAATAGTTTAAAAGTGGTAAAAAAATAAAAAAAATAATATGAATTTTTAAAGAGTATTTTAGATTTTTTAAAGTAGAAATATTATTTGAGAAAAATAAAAAAATAATTGAAATATATATTTATATATTTTTTTAAAATCATCCCATTAAGATTGTTTAGTATTGGCATCCTAAATATTATTATGGGCGAATTCTCGAAAAAAAATTCTATCTTTAAGAAATGTTTACAAAGCCTCTTAACTTAAAAAAATTATTGTAAAATATCTTTTAGTCACATGAAAAGATCGTTTTATCGTTGTCTCTCTTGACTTCGTTATTATCGTCCTATACCCCACCCACGTCTCCTTGCATCACCCTTGCCCCCACGAGTCATGCCCCCTCCTTTCTTGCTCGTGGATGACGACGAAGGCATGCCCCTCTCTCTCCCCCAGCCACTGACGATGAGATTACACGGGCCACCCTCCTCTCTTTCCTTACATGTGGTCGATGGCATAAGAGAGGCCTACCGAGTGAACCATCGCACCCTTCCCCCCAATGATTAATGTTGAAGATATGCGAGCCACCCCCTCCCCTTCCTCGCTTGTGATCGATACTGAGAGAGGCTTGCAAGCAACAACGAAGGCGTATGAGCTGCCCCCTCCGTTTCCTCACTTATGATCGACAATGAGAGGGGCTTATAGGCGACAACAATGACACATGGAATGTCCTCGCCCCTTCCTTACCCACAGCTGACGATAAGGGGCTTGCGAGCCATGACGAAGGCACACAAATTGATGTCGAGGGCACGTGAGCTGCCCCCTCTTCTTGCTTGCCCATGATCGACGACATGAGTATTGGTCGTCTTTGCATATTATCACACTTATGTTACTAGTGATGGATGACTATTCAGGATAAAAGAGTTTGATTAGTGATTGGTCGGAGGACAGTGGCCAATACGATAGAATGTTATTTCTGAAAAAAAATATTTCTATAAGATTTTTTTAAATTGTGCAAATTTTAAAAGTTTTTTTTTGGCACGTAAAGGACAGCTGGCAGCGGACCCGACGACCGGATTTTGGCACCTTCTTATTCTACGCTTTTCATTTCCTTTCCTAACCGGGAAATGTACCGGTTGGACGATCGGTGTGGGGCCCACCGGGACCCGCGCTTCGCTTGGATTGAAACAAAAGGGTAGACAAGGCGGTCGCTTCTCTCTCCTCCTCGTCACTTCTCTCCAATCATATACCAAGCACAGCCTTCCCTCTCACCTTTCTCATCCTCCAAGAAACCCAAGTGGGGGTTCCCAGCTCGCTCGTCCGAGAATTTTAGGGTTCTCGATCTTACCCTTGAGAAGAAGATAACCAATAGGGAGAGAGATGCGTCCCAGCTTTTGCCGGAGCTGCCTGGCGTTCGCCCTCAAGTTCTTGAACTTCCTACAGACCTTCGTCGGCGTCTCCGTGTTGATCTACTCCATATGGGTGCTCAATTGTTGGCATCATCACGGGCATCTTGTCCTCGATCTCCGAGACGTTCCCGCCCCCTGGTAAACTGAATGCCCTCTTCTCTGGAACTCCCACTGAGCGTCTTCTATTGATTGTTTGTTTTTGTTGGCAAACACAAAAGGTTCGTGTGTGCGTCGATGGGTGTCGGGATCTCCCTGTGTCTGATTTCGTTTACCGGATATGTCGCTGCTGAGGCAGTCAACGGCTGTTGCCTCTGTTTCGTATCCTGCAATTGGTGGGTATTTATGTTTAGTTCTCCTCAATTTCCTTCTGCAGTGGCATTTTCAATCGGACATACCTTGAATTCAGTAAGCCACAGTTTTTTGGTTTGGTTACTTGATTGCCGAACATTTTTATATATGGAGCTCCTTGTTTAGGTAAATTGCAAATTAATGATTTGTAAGCCCTTTTTTATATGCCGTGAAAGTTGTTTCTTAGTGGACCTTTTTTTTTTTGAAGCCCTTTTTTATATGCCATGAAAGTTGTTTCTTAGTGGACCTTTTTTTATTCTCTTCTCATTTCTCGGAAAATAAATGAACTATCAGCTGGTGATACGCTAAATAATTGAAACCATCGCAGAATTTTATTGGATACCCAAGGAGACCAACATTGTTAGTGACCCACCGAGAAAGGTGAGAGTGTAGACTTGTAATTTTCACCTTTGCTTCCTGATCTCATTTGTATTGGAAAAAGTATAAACTTGTCAGTTTAGTTATGTGTCTGAGTCGTATTGTATCTGTGTCCATGCTTCATAAGTTTCATCATGACTGCTTTTAATTCCTGGTTTAATATTTCCTCAACTTCATGCAGTTTATTTTCTCCTTCAATATTTACACTGAACTTTGCTCATTCTATATTGATGTCTTTTTGGGGAAAATACAGCATGGATTTGAATACAATCTACCTTCAAATTCAACAAAATAAAATCCTGCCTGTGCAAATGCCTTTGAAACAATTTAGTCCAGCAGACTTAGTTGCATTGAGCAGCTAATGCATTTTGCCATACTCCATCCTTGTGTAGTTACTTGACTTCCTTCACTTGCTGCTGTTAGTTAGCTTTTGTTCCGACTTCTGAAATCTACCAAACACCTGATTATATAATTCCACTGCTGTTAGTTGCATTGAGATACTGTTTGAAGTAAATCTTGCTTGTTCATTTCATAACTTTGATTGTATGAACTAATAAGAAGTAACTAGAAAAACTATATACAAAGGATTGGCTTTCATTTCACGATGCACCTCGGTCGTGGCCATTCTTGGAGACAAGTGTAACTGAAGTCACAGTTCTAGCACTGGCTGTCACTTTTTCTCTTTGCATTATAAGTTTCATGATTGAGCACAATAGTATATGTACATTTATGTGAATGATTTTGCATGACTTCCTTAACATAGATGAATAACAGTATGCGGTTTTATCCACCATACTCATTGTACTAGAAGCAGCTTTGATGGGTGATATTTTGCTAAACAAGCACTGGGAAGAGGTAACTTTCTAGTTTTTGTATCTAGTCATAGTCATATTTTAATATAGTAAGAATATTCCATTATAAGACTGTCCTATGTGTCATGGTTCACAGGATCTTCCATATGACTCCACTGGAGAACTAAAAAATCTTCGTGAATTTGTAGAAGATAACATGGATATTTTCAAATGGGTTGCTGTGGGTGTGATTGCTATCCAGGCAAGTTTCTCATTAGTATATGTTTCAAATTGTTAGATCCCATTTTGAATGATGGGCAGTTTGTACGTGATTTTTAAGTCACGAATTATCATACTTAATAACTGGGCCAATTTATTATTTTGCGTGATTAATTGTTGATGTTACATTGACACTTATTATGTTTTAGGTTAAGTTAGTTGTCTAGCATTCATTTCAAACTTGAACAAGGACTGATATCTGTTGAAAACATATTATTTCTAGTCTGCTTTTTTATTTTAGGTTTACATAAAAATAATACTTGCAACTTCAAGATGCTTCTATTATCCACTATATTTGTGGCTTTTGAGTTTAACCTTGACCTTGCATGATGAAAGGTTTGTGTGTCAGTATATTTCTTATGAAACCTTGACATCATTTGATTAAGATATTGACTTCAATTTTTTTAGAAGCATATTTATGTTCCATCAGATCATTTTTTTCACAATTGATACATATTCTTCTTTGTTTTATGTATAGGGACTTTGTCTTTTGTTGACACTTGTTTTGCGAGCCTTGGTTCAACCCAGAAACGATGCATATGACAGTGATGAAGATTTTGTTGTAATAAGGCGACCACTTCTTCGCCCACAGGGTGGTGGCCCCTCTTATGGTACAACCTCCATTGACAACAAAGGAATTCACTCTGACACTTGGAGTTCTAGAATGAGACATAAGGTACTTTGTCAATTTTTGTTTTGATATGTTAGTCCTCGCCAGATTGATGTCGACCATGTCAGGATTTAATGTGGATGTTTAGTAATCCATAACAATGTTTGGTTCTAGTGAACTGACTACGCAGTGATAGCTTCAATAGAGTGTATGAGAGGTAAACAAATTATGTAGCCAGTCTAAGACAGACAAACTTTAATACATATCTTCTATATGAATAAGATAGGCATGGGTTTCCTATATTATATTATATGTTAATAAGAAGATAGATGATCACACTAATATCATGTGGTATATTATAGGTAATGCATTTAAATGGATAACTATTAAGAGTCCTGAGAATCTCTATGGTGATTGATCATAGATAAATTTAGTTGTTGACTATTGCTTGGCTTTCTACAATTGTATAAACCATATCAAGTTCAACGCACTGTAAGGCCTTGAATCACCTGATATATGATGCATGGACACAGATACAAAGATGATTTGGAAAGCAATATTCTCCTTCTGATTCAGCAAGAAAAGTAGAGGGGGACATGTAGGACAATAATAACTTGGTAATGGGTAAAGAAGCATGAAGCAGTAAAATCAAGGTGTTCCACCTTGCATATAAATTTTGTCAAGATGCTTGTTTGCCCTTGACAAAAGGAGAGAAAAATCCACTTCTATCTTATGGTCATAGGTTAAACTTAATGGTTCTTTCCAAGTCCACTGATCATTTAAGTATAGAAGTTCATTGCATACTAGCGTCTGGCATGATAGTATATACCTATTCAGATCTGCAGCTTCAAATGATCAGTAGCATACCTAATGGCTAACTTCCTATTGTTCCTGAATATCTAATAGTTGTGCAGGAGGGCCAATGACCTTAAATATTTTGTTATCATACTGTCTCTTTTTTCTTTTCCCAATGTAGGTTGTACTGGAGGCATATGCAGAAATGATTCATTAAGGGGGTCAAAAGAAATTTATAAGCAGCAGCTATATTGATTAGACGACATAAAATGGACAAGTGAGCTATAGTCATGGAGAACCCTCTAGAACTTTTGGATTCCAACATATATGAAACAGTGAAACTGATGGTGCAGCCAATAACTCTGTAAATCATTTAACACTAGAGAATTGAGAGATCTATCTTCTAGTAGATTTATGAATGATGTTCTTTTTGTGATTGTACATGTTTTGTTTCAAGTTTACATGGGAAATGGATGGAAGAAACAAGAGGATTAATTTTTTCTGAAAATTTTGTGAAAGTTAAGTGAATATACCTTTTAAGATGATCATCCTCAGTGTAATGAGAGGTTGGACTGTAGCGATATAATATACATTAGGAATAATGGAAATCGTATAGTAGTGCATCGATTGTTGGAGATAAAATGTAGTGTATAGTCGGAGGCATACATGCGGGGCTGTAAACTTATGTGGATTGCAAAAAGCGAGTGCATTATGCAGCAGAAATTTGAAAACACATTGTAATGAAAAAGAGAGTTCTTGAAGCAACAGATATTTGGAAATGCCTGTTGCAAAACAACATCCTTGCTGTTGTTGCTATTGATTGATCAACTGACAAATATATTTCAATCAAACAGTGTACAAGATCTTTGTTTCCTATCAAATATAACTGGTCGAAGTTGATATCCTCATCTGAATTATGTTATTAAGGAAGGAATTTTATGGGAACAAGCAAGAATGCTTTCTTTATCAAGTCCTTGTACTGATCTTTGTTTCCTATCAAATATAACTGGTCGAAGTTGATATCCTCATCTGACTTATGTTATTAAGGAAGGAATTTTATGGGAACAAGCAAGAATGCTTTCTTTATCAAGTCCTTGTACAGGATGAGCAGCCTTAGCACCATGGTAATGTTGCTTTTTTTTTTTGAACATATTGTCTGATACGTGCTTCTAAACATCAAACATGTCAGTGACATGAAATAGTAAAAGAAAATAGTACAAAGGAGAGGTAGAAATCAATTAAATGTGACTCAGAGATGGTCATGAGACATGCATTGAATTAGTTGATTATGATGCTTCCAATTAGTCTAACATGTGATATGAGCAGGGATGTGCATAGTTTGAAGTCAGTTTACATGGTTTGGGGTCTGGGTCAGCCTACAGGAAAGAATATCAAATCCAAGTTTCTTGTATTCATCATCGGCTGCTGTTTTCCTGTATTAACTTGGACATGACAGTTATTAGGTTCTCATATACTATGTTCAGATTATTATAATCTAGACTTTCAGCCAGCTTAGTTGATAAAGATCTTGATTAGATCGAATCTCACCTTCACCACCTATCCTTACTACTATGAAAACATCTGCTGGTTGTACAAGAAACATAACATGAACCTAAACATCTTTGACTACATGAGGACATACAGGTGTCATCTCAATTTATTCGTGAATTATTTGTAGTGGAGTGTAATACATAGGATATATCAGCTCGTGTAGAAAAACTCCCATACATGCATCAGGTAAGTATCTACTTTCGAGTCAACTGTGAATATTTGTGTTTGAAGTAGTTTCTCGGTGATGGTTGTATTCTAATGCGTATAGATTGTGTCCATTATATGTTCTTGTACATGATACCATTCCAACAAAAAGAAAAATGTGTATTTTTTAGTTCCCCTCTTTATGTGTCACCGAGTGGGTATTTGTGTGTATGTTTGGTATCTTTGTACATCTTGAAGATCTACTGTATCTGCATATGCAATAATTGAATCCTCCATGCTTCATACCTTTTTCTCTTACAACTTAATACTTGCTCTATTGTAGTATGGGTTGAACCAAAATGAACTGCCACCCAATGCTGTGGACCTGAAGCCCCCAGTGCCATAAGAACATCAACGTCGGAAGATAGTGGTTCATCCTGTAAGCAGTTTGATTTGAAACTCGGCATGTGTGTGCAAGCAACCATCTGTTAGTAGGTAAAATTGTGGAGTCCCTTGTAACATATCCATTCTCTATGTTGCCCTGGGTATCATGCTGTTAATATCTTGTCGATGCCTCTCACAGTGCTTTGAGAGTGCTTTGATATCTTGTTGCATAACTTTTTTCTGAACAACAATCAGGCTTCTGGGACCTTTGCACTTTTATGAGTGTCTCTGCCTGTTGTTGCTTCTCTGGCAACCGTTAAAGGTTAGGTGCCAAGGATTTAACTTCTGCAGCAGCAGCATTATATTCTTGGTTGACTCTTGTTGTGCTCAATGGAACTGTAACCCATTGAGATTACATAGCTTAACAACTGCCTCTTTTTGCCTGCTAGCAAATTTGCTTCTGGAGGGGGATCAAGAGATATATCTCCATTGTTTGATCTCATCTTTTAATGTGTGATTATGCAAATACTCCCAAATATGAAATTGGTTTATTTTTTCCCCTTCTTCTGCTTATATACATAGAGCAATATAGTTTTTCCCCCTTAGTCTGGAACTGTGGCACACAATGTTAATGGTTCCTCATTTCCCATAGCAATGCTGTGCAATGTAGCCTTCAAGTCCTAATAGAAAAAAGCTTGTAAATGTATGCTCTGCTTTTGGTCAGAAAACTTTCTGTCATCTGAACCCAAATAAAGAAACAATAGGAAACACTATAGAGCATGCATTTTTCAGGAGACTGATTGATTGTTTTGCATGTCAGTTATTATTGGTAATCTTTCAGGTGACAAAGTTTGGGAAGGATCAGCAACATGCCTGGAGGAGTAAAACGTAAAGGACTTTTGATGTAAGTATCATGAACTGAATCTTATAACCAAACATTATAAATTCAGAAAGATTACAAAATTAGAAAGCCTTGAAAAGCACCATCCTGTAGTAATGTAGATTTTAATATTCATAGGACAACATTAGAGGTTTAATTTTACATTACATGTTACTGTTGCGGATTTTGGTGGAGTCTTACCACTCACTCTTTCCAGGTTTTCTGATATAAATCTTACCATTCATGTC